>JAWLRI010000002.1:6830157-6847174 GCA_034781795.1 Crypturellus tataupa | reverse complement strand
TTTTAATTTAAAAAAAAAAAAAAAAAAAAAAAAAAAAAAAGGCTTACTCCCTCTGATACATCTGAGATATTCCTTCCCCCACATAGTCCCATGAATACATATACAAGTAAGAACTGTATCCACCATTTGTCTAAGGTTGAAAGAAAGTGTGCATGCAGATATTTTCAGGGGCAGGGATATTTTAGTTTTTATGTAAGTCTGTGATCCGCGCTTCAATCTGAAAATAATAAACTAAATAAAATTATTAAGCTCAGTTTGAAGCGGCTCTGAAACTCGAAAGTTGCTCTTGAAAATTCAAGTAAGCTGCTGAAAGATGGTTAACTCAGTTATAACAGAGGGTTTTAGTGAATGTACCTTATCCTAGAGTAACTCTTCATATCTTATTACTGAGCACACATTCTTCATCTACCTAGTTGGGCAAAAATAAATCAGACTTGTTCTCCAGGAAGGCTATCCAATTTATAAGTGGACAGTCACCCTTCACTATTTAGACAGAAAGGTTAAAGGATTTCTGTCCTCTAATACTAAATTACAAGAACTTGTGCCATCTTTCATTTCTGGTAGATATCTAATGGAAGTAACAAGCAATGCAATATGCTCATAAAAACATAGAATAATTTGGGTTGTAGGGCCTGCGGGAAGTAATCCAGAAGGACCTCCTGCTCAAGCCAGGTCAGTTTAGGGTCAGACTTAGAGCTTTATTGAATTAGGTCTTTAAAATTGCCAAGGATGGGCAGTTCTCCTCCCCTGTCCCAAGGTTGAAAAACTTTTCCTTGGAGAGGACTTGCTCTGTGATTTTTTTTTTTTTTTCAAAGGTCAAAGCAAAGATGAGTGGTTTGTAGTGCCCTGGATTATATTCTAGGGCTTTTTTGAAGACAGGTACAGCATTTGCCTTTCTTCAGGTGTTAGTGGCATCTCCTGATCTCTGAGATCTTTCAAAGATGATGGAAAGTGGCCTTTTGATGAAGGGAATGTAACTGGTCTTTGACGGTGAAATGTGGTCTTTTCAAGACCACATCAACCATTTCTTTCAGAGCCCTTGGGGCCCATGGACTTGTGTACTTCAGGTTCTTGCATATACTTGCTGGCTCTGTCCTCACTCTCTGCTGATAGTTTCTATCCTCTCTGAACCCTATCTCCAAGCACAGAAGTGTGGGAGATAGTGTTGAAGAAAACTGAAGGCACCGAGCATGTCACCTGTATCCATCTGGTGTCACTAGATCACCTGCCGCATTCAACCACAATCTCATATTTCCCTTGTTCAGTTTTTACTGAACAATTTACCAATGCAGTGGTAAAAGTTCTTTTTGTTGCCCTTTATGTCCCTTGAAAATCTTACCTATATAGCCGAGTTTTGTCTTTTTTCCTGTCCCTGCTTCCATCTCCTAATGCAGCGTTTCTAGTATTGGAGCTCCACCATCAGCTCCCTGCTGAGTCAAATTCTGATATGGCTATTTGTTTTTCCCCTTCTTTTTCTTTTTTTTTTTTAAATTAATCTGAATTATATATACATACATAGACTCTTTTTGAATGAGGAAAGGCAAGGTTCATAGTTTCTTTAGTTTCTTTATAAGTCAGATTTCCATGGTTGACTTTTATAAACAATGTTCATAATTACTTTAAAAAAAAAAAAGGAAAGAAAAAAGAAAAGATTGGGAAAAGGAGATCTATGGAAGCCAAACAAGCTTCCATAAAAGGAGGGCTTATGGAGTATGCTTAGTCACAGGACAGCTTCTGCACACACAATAATATAAATGCTACAAGTCGAATTGAAACATTTTGGATCTCTGTAAAATATTTCAATAACAACAAAGCCTTTTTTGTTTAAGTGAATCTATCTGGTCCTATTACAAAAGTCAGTTAGATTCTTTCACTTTTTAGAGAGGACTAGATTTAAGGAAAGGTCTGTGACCTTTTTTCTTTTTCTCTTGAAAGATGAAATGTGCAGAGAAAGTTTCCTCCAGCAGTTGGTGCATTAAAAAGAACATAGGTCTGGAAGTGAAGAAACCAGGCAAGCAGCTAAGAACCCTAAGGATCATTGTGACCTATTATTTGAAAAATCTAGCACTACTGTGATTTCATGCAAGTGAATACCTCCTGTATAAGTTGAGGTATTTAAGAATATCCCTCGGTTTGCATATGTCACCCTTACAGTGAACAAAAGGGAGAGTGAGTACTAAAACAGAGGGATTATCGATCTTCAGCAGTGAAAAATTACTCTGTTTGGTCTTTTGTAATGTCCAGCCCCGTCCTGTTAACTGCTCTTGCACAGGCTGTCTGACAGTGGACAGTCGTCTTCTGCAAATATTTGGCTTTAGGTGAACAAATGCTCAGTACATGTGTGCGAAAACCAGGAAACTGCAGGTAACTCAGAAGTGATTGCAGCTTGCGGTTTTGCATGTGCAAAGTAGACATTTAGATAGGCCTTCTCTCATCAGTGTCTGTAGAACAGTTGCTATGCAAAAAGAAGGGTATTAAAAAAGATGTGCAATATGAAAATGCCATTATTTTCCCTCATCATCACTGAGGCGGTTGTAATTTGGCCTTATTTATGCAGGTAGCACAACAAAGTTGTATTTAACTACTGCTTTTACTACTGCAGGCAATAATAAAGTTATTCAGAATGATAGTTCTTTTCTTTCTTGATCTTACTATTGAGAGCTATTTCAAAAAAGAAAAAAGTTTTGTTTGGACTTCTTTCAAAATTGTTGATGACAATTTAAATTTGTATTGATGGATAAGGTGAGGTGCTGAGGGCATTTATTTTTTGAAACATGATCCCTTTATCCAGTTAAAAATGTCATAGGTTAAAATATTTTTTATAATTTTTGATGAGAGCTTTTTCATTCTTTTGTTAATGAAAAACTACATTAGCAAACTGGACAAACTACATATAAAATATTGAAAAATGTTTCTACTGTGTACAGCTACCTCACATTGTATGAACACTGATACCATTTTTTTTATTTTTTTAGTTTAATACGTAGAGTAACCTCATGCTGAACGTACCCCTCACCACTATTGTGGTAACTCATTTATCTTGAGGAATCACTTATTATTTGTAGCAATAAAGCAAGTGTTCAAATAATATATTGTGACGTTCAATGTAAGTATAACCCACATGATCAAATATTTTCTTTTAAATTGGCTGTTGCTACAGCTACCTCATAGCAGAACCAATATGTTATTTGCTATAAAATATAGATGACAATAAGTGATACTGAATATTCCAGAACTCAGAGCTTTAGACCTATGTAGTAATGTAATAAATAGACTTTAGAAGAGTTATTCAGTGAGCCAAATAAAGCGCATTGCATTTGGCAAGATATATGTGTTATATACATGAAGTTTCAGCTATTTCTGTCTTTTCTAAAATAAATTCAGCCATATTGAAGTATGAAAATGTGCAGTTAGGGCATCCGTCTAACCTTAACACCCCTATCACTAACACCCACACAACCTTAACCGCTTTATCACAGCTTCTTTCCAAATGCACATTTCCAGCTCATGGAAATCTTGGCAGCAGAATGTATCTGAACACAAGAATAATTCTATTTTTGTATAGCAAAGCCTATTTCAGACTTAGAAGTTGGATGTTACATAACTGAAAATATTTTAGTAAGTCTCCAACATGCAGAAATGATAAAAGCTTGTTCTGCTTTCCCTGTTTAAAGACCAGTTGTGGAACCCAATTGCTGTTTTGAATGTGAAGAGAGTCGAGGTAGGAATTTGGGATTGCAGTTACTGGTAAGTGGATACCCCAGCACTGTCTTTGTGCACTCGGTCAGGCTCAGCTCGCAGAAAGCTAATGAAAATCTAGCTGTCTGTGGAAGAAAGAGCTGTGTGCTGCCCACATGTGCCTAGGAGTGCCCAGCAGCTGCCCATGCAAGGAAGTGCATAGGTGCATCCCAAGTATGGGCGTTCCTGTAGATTTACTGCTGTTGATGCTAGAGTTCCATCAACATCAAACTATCTTTGAAAATATTTCTGAACTATTTCTTTGTATCCATATAAAGTTCTTTAGTATGAAAGTATACTTTCAGATCTTTGCTTTGCCAAATGCTGTAAGTCCAGGCAAATACATGTTGCTAGTCAGTTCGCCATCTTTTCTAAGGCAGACAAGGCTGAAAAGCCAGAAAAGTTCTGCCTAGATGTATAACCATGTTTGCTGCAGAAAAGTCTGCTCTGCAGCTGCACACTTTTTTTTTTCAGAATATAAAGTGTAATGTCTATATTGCTCATTGAAGTACAAAACTACTGTAGAAGCTATTACTGGAAAACATTTGTAGCATGTCAAGTCATCTTATGAAATGAATTGATGCCTAGTATTGATGCCTAAATTTGATCTCTCTCTCTTAAAGCTCTGACATCCATATTCTGGAGTATCTTGAATGTTGCCACCGGGTGATACTTGAGTGCGACTGGGTGATAGTTTGATCTCTGATCTTAGCAACTGAGTTTTGACTCTCTGTGGGAAGCCAGGTTATAAAATGTAAAATGCGTGTGACAGAGTGGTATTGAGTAGTTGCTTGCATTAAAATAGAATTAAACAGTTAAAAAAAAAAAAAAAAAAAAAAGGAAAAGAAAAGGAAGGAAGGGACAAAGAAGGAAAAATGGCCTTGTTCAGAGTGAATCTAAAGAATGAGGTAACAGCTTTTGATTTCACTTGGAAATTTTTTAAAGTATGAAAACTGTCATGCCTTGGGTCTTGCTGAGCTTTAGTTAAGCAATAACTAAAATGTTTTTAGTCGTTACCCAGTAGAGCTCTGTCTTCCAAGATGTGTTTATTCATGGCTGGGGATGAACAAAGGAGGTTGAATCAAAGCTGAATCTGATTTTCAGGACTGAGAAGGATTTAATGATAAAAAAGATTTGCTTTATAATTTACACGTGACTACTCTTCAAAGAATGGCCTTAATGGTAAACTTAGGAATGAAACTTAAATCTTAAGCCCTTGGTGAGCTATATTAGTTTTCTATGGATACTCTGACTTCAAAAAATTGCAAGCAGTAACATGAAATGTATTATCTTCATATCTTTGAAAGTGATCTTCAGTTTTGAAAGCTGTCCATCTTTTTCTTCACCTGAGTTCTGACTAGTTGACAGTACAAAGGTCTTAATTCCCATTTTCTCGTACCATTGTGAAGTGCTAAATGCTTTGTGTTTGATGACCTGTGAATACCTCCTGTTCTCTAGAATTAACAGTAATTGATTCTGAGGTAGGCACGTTTCTAAACCAACATTTCTAAACCAACTCATGGGCCCACATCTCATCTTTCAAAAGGATGTTTAAGTCTGTATCCTTATTGTTTTTCCATAGAGGCAGAATTTCTGCCAGGAATATATGAATGGTTCTGAAACAGTTGTTTGATGCAATTCCCATTGCTTTAGTTCATATACATCAGAAGGGATCTCTGAATTGTCCAGGTTTGAAAAGTCTTGACTCTTTTCAACATAGAGAATTTAAATAGGACTGCTCCTCTTCTCTCTCTTGGCTTGTGCTAAGAGCCTGGCATGAGTAGTATGGGACGGGAAAGGTGACTTGGTGGGCTGCTAAGGCCAGATGCTAGTGTGGAAAATAGGCATGCTTTTTTCTTTCTTTCTATAAATTGAATCTCATGCAAGTTTAGCAGCTATCAGTGGCTTATCTTTACTCCCCCTGCCTGTCCCTGACATTTGTGGACTGCAATTACATGTCTAAAGCAGAAAAGAGACAATATTTTTGTGCAAGTTGCATATTTTAGCAGATAGTTCACAATTACTCCTCATGATAGATTTTCATTCTACTTTTGGAATGTATTGATATCATAAGAGTTTGTATAGTCTGATTCTTTAGTTATGTTAAACATACTAAAAGCAGTACAAGGAAAGAATATTTTTGTCCAAAAACTGTATTAATGAGCTTTTGTGGAAGCTCATTAATCCAGGTGCCCTTTCTTGTTGAGTGCCAGCAAAAAATATACACCCTGTTTATGGAAATTAAAAGAAAGCAACTGTTTCGGCATATGTATTGGACTGAGTGAATTGTTATAATAGTTTCCATGCCAGAGCATGAGTCACGTTTTCTTCTGCCCCTACACAATTCAAATATGCCTCTAGAGCAGTTAATCATGGAAAGGCTCAAGCACGGGGCAGAACATAACAAGATTAGGTTGGTTACTTACCAGCCCAAAATCAATAAGAGAGAATCTAATTATCACTTGAACCCTGGCCTTGTCAAATCGTTTGGGGACTAAAAAGACAAGTATCCTAAGGCATAGAATAATAAATAAAGTAAACTTTGAAACCTGATTTAGGAAGGAAATAGGATTTTCTTTCTCTTTCAATAAATAAGGCATGATATACAACTCTCTAGACTGCCTGTGTACCTTGCAGCTAATGAACCAAGGTCAACTACGTATTAGTTCTCAGTATGAAAATTTATGCGTACAAGGCAAATTTTTGTTTTCACTTGATAATACTAATACTTGTTAATGCTAAACTCATGAAGAAACATGAATTAAAAAAAAAGCAGAACGAAACCCTGTAAGACATGCATTTACGTTTGATTGGTGGTTGGAGATTCATTATGTGTTGTAAAGGCTCCATGAAAGTCTAATTTCCAGGACTGAATGGGAGAATATAATACATAATATATATATTTTTCAGTTAAAGTGTTTCAGAGGTAGATTAAATTGATAGAAGTTGATAAATCAAGGTCATTGGAATAGCAATATTTATTGTTAGAGATACTGTGAATTTTGTAAAACTATTTGTTTAGTTCCTTACATTTTCTTGCTTCCTCATGTAACAAGCTAATCATGCTTTTTTGTTTGTTTGTGTAGATAGCTCTTACATAGAAATTTTTGCTTATAGATATGGAAAACTACCTAAATGAATGAAATTCAACTGTTCAATATTTCTCAGGGGATGTGAAACTTGTAAAGCTGCATGTCTAAGATTACCCTGCTAGTGACAAAACTAGAAACTGAAATTGAACTCTTTTTATTTGTCTATACAAATCTGGTCTGAGATCTCGTAGCTAAAATAAATATTGTGTTTTATTCTAGAGAAGAAATAAACTATTCAGTTTGAGAATCTTTGCTTTTTTTTTTGTCTTTTTCATTTGGTGTTTCTCACTTTGTTAGGGTTACGCTGCAAATATTTTAGCTTCTAGCAAAGCCGGAGCTATTAGTCCAGATACCACTTCTTCAAAGGTGCTGCAGGCACACTATATTTCTTTGTCTCCTCCTTGTAATGGTGTATATTAATATAAAGGGAAGGGAATCCAGTGTTTTTGTGCTGTTATTCATCTGCAGCTTTGCAACTTTGAGCCTATTTATTTAGACTTTTGCAAAAAAGCAGAAGAAACCATCTTAAAAGCAAAACAGATTAAATGCATGTGCCAGAAAGGTTGCCTTGTTTAAAAAAAAAAAAAAAAAAAAAAAAAAATTTTTTTTTTTTTTTAACTGAAGAGATTGTGACTGTTTCCTCCTGCTTGCTCTTTATCAGGAAAAGCTTTGGCTGCTTCCTTCTTAAACAGTTCTCTGAAGGAGAGAAATGCTGGACAGACTAGAGGATCTCATTACTGTCTTGCACAAATGCAGTGCAGGGGAGGTGATTGGAAAATATGGGTATGAAACCAGGATGAAATAAAAGTCTCGATCAAAATCCCAAGCAGCTTTTGAAACAGGCTTAATTCTTAGTCATAATAATCTTTTCCAAGTGCATATGCATTTTCTTGAGAATGTTTTAGGCTTTAAAATGACTGTTACAAATCTGAGTTGTAGTAGCTTAAATTCTTGGGAGGAAATTTGGGGTTCTCCATTTTATTTATCTTTTTTCAGTGAAAATATCTGCAGATATAATATGCTATTCTGGTACTTTAATTGAGTGCCTTAAGCTTAATATCAGTAGATATGTACAGTTTTATATTTCCATTTCAAGGACTTCTCTGAAACTACTGGTGATGTAGAGGAAGTTCAGTATCATCTCCCTACCATCTGTCTATTGATAGTAAATATTATGCATAGCTGTGTAGAAGCATTCTGTGATGGGTCCTACTTGAACTAAATAAGATTTATTTAGATTATTTCATAAACTTTCCTGCGGTAGCAGAAGGAGTTGCTACTCAGACACCTGGCAAGCTGTCCGGTGAAAGCAAAATGCTTTGCTCATACTGTTTACATCATGTCCCCTGCATGGCACACAGGATAGTTCAAGTGATGCACTAAGACGCGAGATGATTCAGCAGCAGCAGGCTCCAGATGGACCACAACTGAATTAGCCAGGCACAGTGCGAGGGCAGGGCCATAACGCGGGTCTCTGCCCGCACGGAGGAGAGCAGGCTGGCCAAAGCCAGCTGGCTCTGAGGGCAGCTGGAGCGTTTTCCACCCTCAATCCGAGTAGTCTTTTCACACCCTGGTAACTGGGAAGGTGTTGAGGAAGCATTGCGCTTTTTGGGATGGGTCAGCATACTCCGAAAGAATCTAATAAGCTGTAATTGTCCAAATTTCTAAGACTAGAATCTCTATACAGATTCTCTGTACTTCGAGTCAAGGGGAACCTTATGCAGAAGAACACAGATCATAGCCATGTATCCGGCTTATAGTGTAAGATATTAGGAACTTCTTACAGAGAGAAAAAAAAAAAAATAAAAAGCAAGAAAGCAAAACACATGCTTTGCGGCAGTGTAACTCAGTATCTGACATACCAAATTGGCTTTTTTTCTTTCATTTTTATCATGTTTGACACTTTCTCCTGTTTAGCATGCTTTTGTGTTCCCTGTCTGGCTGCAGTATCACAAATATGCTCATCATAAGAGATGTGAAATGAGTATAAAGAAATGTATAGGTATTAGAAGGAAACGTGTAACACTAGTTCACAGCTGTGTAGGAAAAAGGACTATTTTGGACAGAAGGTAACATCTAAACAATTAACCTAGAAGATGTTTGATAGCATCATTGTAAATGCATTTTGAGGACTGTTTCTAACGATTTTAATCTTTTTTCGTCTCCTGGTGCAAGCAGAAATGAATTGCACACATTCATTCTCATTTTAGTATTCTGTGCCTACCTGGTTTGAAAAATGCTGTGTGATAACACACTCCCCATGGTACTTTTCAGGTCATGCTGTATTTTAGAAGACAGCACAAAGCCTGAGGATAGACTAGTTCTCATGTGCTGCTCTTGCAGCTCCGTCTCTCTTGGTGAATGGAAGTTTTTCTCAAATTCCTCAGGTTTACCTAAGTGATAAAATTATGCAATCTTGTTCGATGTTAACAGGTTCAGCCAAATTTTACCTCTTTAAATGATTGTGTTTTGAAACTTCATATCTGACAGTACCAGATAGATCAAAGTCTTCGTCTTCTTTGGTTAGGAATGTCTTTCGACCAATTTGATTTCACAGTTCAAATATGAATTTAATAGTACAATATAAGAATATATTAGTAATAAACAATTTGAGCAAATAGATGCATATATTATATGTCTGAGCACATGCTTTTTATTTTATTTAGTTAGATACTACTATTTTACCCTAAACACTTTTGTTTTAGTTTATTGTCTCAGAAAGTCACAATTTAAGGCTTGAAAACTTGGGCAGGAGAATCAGTTGGATATGTTAGCTGTGCCTAATGAATTTAAATGGGAGAAGCTAGTTTAAAATGGTGGGATATAACAATGTAAAATGTAGCATATTTTCCTCACTCTTTTTTTCTTCATAGTTGAAGTGTTCACCCCCAAGCTACTGCAGATGGTTACAGTCTTTTTTCGATTCTTTTTTTCTTGAATTTCTGCAGCATTAGGCTTGATTATTTCTGCTGAATTGCTTTAGGGAAGCCAACATCAACACACATTTGCAATATCCAAGTAAGATGATGCATTGTGATAGCTTGCTCTCAAATGAAGGTCATTAGTTTTTCTTTAACCCCTCATGTATGAATTTCGTAGCTGGACCTATTACTGGTAAATCCAGTAGCTCCTTTTATTAAAAGTGACACTGCTGCTGTCAAAGGATTGATAAACTGTGTATAGGTATATTTTGTTTGTAAGTCTTTTTCTGTGTTAACATAATTCCATACAGCATTGCATATTGTTTTTCTTTTTATTGTTCTTTTAAAGATTAATGCAATCTTTCATTTCTCACTATTTAGTTCATTTTGTTTCATAGACTCGTGAAAAAATTTGAGCCAGAAGAGACCTATGAAGTTATTGAGTTCGTCCTCAATGTCCCAAGGCAGAACTCACTGTATTACCATTTAGAGCAGTAAAGGATGTAGACATTGCATCTCATCTTTTCCTGTCTGCTCATTTAATTACTAGGTGGGTCACAAAGTTCATACAGACATTAATGTTTTTATCACTTAGACAAACCTAGGGTTTTCTCAGTTCTGCTATTCTAATAATAATGATAATATTGTTGTCATTATTCCTTATTATTTAGAATTACCATCATTTCATAACACTCTCTTTCCAAACTAACTGGAGGAGGAAATGACTGAGTAGGAAAAAGCATTATATTTAAGACAACTGATTTTTTAAAAATGTAGTACATAGAAAACAGAAAGAGGAAAAGCGGTAAATCTAGTATACGTAGGGAAGTGTATAAACTAGAGTCAGGTCAAATGAGAGGAGAAATGTAGGCAACAGAAAGCTTGTTTTGACCTCTCTAAACATATTTAAAAAAAAATATTATTAGTAATAGCGTAAGAAGATCAGGAGTGAGGATTCTGGAAAAAGGATGCATGTTTTATTCAAAGAAATGTGAGTTTGTGTGTGGATTCAAGAAAGAATGTCTCTGAAGTAGCAGAACAGTTTTTTGTCTCGTCTGAAGTCAGAGTGTCAGAGAAGACCTAAAAAGTGGAAGGGAAAAGTAGTAGCATTGTTAGTGAAAGGAAGAGGAAAGAACTTTTTTTTAAGATATATTTTTATGTAATCATAGTTCAAATATTGTACGGAAGGGCTAATGAGAAGTCTACTTATGTTTAGGATATTTGTCTCTTGAATATCATAATTCGGATAAGAGGTATGAAGTTTACAGCTCCCTTCACCCTGCATTCTTGTTTGCTTTATGAATTGCACTTTGTTTCAGACCTGCAGAGTCAGTGGCGCAAAGTCTCATGCTACCGCCTGCTATTACCGTATTTCAGCTGTCTGTACACGTGCTCATACTGGCATGTGTCTTAGCATAGCGTCCACATTTCTTAAGGTTCCTTTACATCTGCTTTGGGCAACTCGTCCCTGTTTCTGTGTTACTGTCATGTATTCTCATCAGTGTTGAATTTTTAGTGCTTATCATTTCTGTTAATGAAAAAAAAAATCAAACAAGGTCCGCAAGGTCCGTTGCAAAGGTCCATATTTATGAGGAACAATATCTAAACATGCGTCTTTGAGAATTAAAAAGACTAGAAGTTTATTTCTCTATATCTTCAGCTTTACATTCCTTCACAGTCTGTTCATACCCCCTGCCAAGATTATGTATGGTCCCACATTTTCTTCATTCAACCTTTTACTTCTAGTAGCAGTAAAAAGTCTTCTGCTTGCCTTTGGTATCTCTTGCAAATCCCAACTGTAGTTAAGCTTTAGCTCTCCTGAGACCATCTTCCATTTCAAGACAATGTTTCTGTCTTGGATAAGAAGCATAGGAGGAAGAGTGAAACAGCCAGATGTTGCAGCAGCAGTTTCCCAGAAAGTCAGGAAAGGATGTGGGTTACTAGCCGAGAGCTCTGCCTGTAGACCTGTAAGGAAAGGAGAAAGTGAGAAGGAAACTTAAACAAGATAAAGGAAAACTAAATGACTCCTGAGCCATTGTGTTAGGGGGAGAGGCTTTGCAGATGGAAAGTAGATGCTACAAGATAAAACAACAAGAAAAACCAGAAATTTGACAGAGATGAGAAAGTAGGGGCCACAGCTTGTAGGAGAGAGGTGAGTTAATAAGAGCTAAACAAAGGACGGAGTCAACTAGTTAGGCCTGGTATACGGAAAAGCAACCTCTTAACAAGGAAACCTTTACTTCCCCTGCCTCTTCCTAGTGAAACAAGGGCTTCCATCCTCTTTGGCCAACTCGATCCATCCTTCAGGAGATAACATCTCTCTCTCTCTCCAGCGAATAGTTGTTCTTCGCCTACCTTATGATGGATCATCACCATGAAAGGAGCTTCATGGTTGTGGTCTAATGAAGCATTCATCTCATACTGGACTGCAGTCGTACTTTAGCAACCTGCTGAGTCTGCCACCAAGGGGAGCCTTCTCCCATTTCTGATGGCCTAAGAACCTTAGTGTTGGGGTGTACGTGTCTAACAATACCATAGTTATTTTTTTTATTCTAAATTTTAAAAATTTAAAAATGTAACATTTAAAACAAATATGAAAGTCTTTTTCTAGATATTATTTTTATTGAATATATGTTGAAATGTTGGACTTTGGTTTATTTCCTTTACTGTTTTATTTCTGTTGTATTGTTTTCAGCAATCTGAGCTGGGTAACAGGTTTACACAGTTTTAAATTATATTTGAATCACAGGCTTAGATCATAATACGCGTGACTAAAAATCTGTATTTACATAAATTTGTCATTAAGTTTTTTTCTTTAGTTTACTGTGTAAACAAGAAATCCTTCTGTGCAAGCTTAAAAGGTTACTTCATTTATATCTGACATCTTTCTTATATCATTTGAGTTTGTTTAATAAAACAGGGTGTCATCTGTGGATAAGCTAGTCATCAAGAGATAAAAACAATATTTTAAAATGAGATACAGTTTAGCCATAGCTACTTCTCACTTCTTGAAATCTTGACTTTTCATATTCTTAAGTAACTCATTTTGTCTTCTAATGAAACTAATGATGCTTTAAAAGAGGGATTGAAGAAAAAAACAAAAGTTACATCAATTTTTTTCTTTGTAACTCTACTCACCCCTTGTCAGTGTAACTTGATAGATATTTTTTCTTTATATAGACAAAGTGGTTGCGAAGTGTTTCCAGATAAGTACCAAATGAATGTTAATATTATTACAAGCATATTTATTTGTGATTCGGTAATTTAATTGACTTATGCTTTGCTAAAATTCACAAAGATTGATCAATTAAATTCTTTCATGGAGGTTATTGATTTTTCTTCATACCACACTGTGTTTTCTAGATACTTTTTTATCTCAAATCGCCTACAAAGATAGGAATAAACTAAAATATGTGTGAGCAATTTTAGGTCTTCTCCTCCTTTTTTTTTTGAAAGTAAGCACAGAGCTTGGACGACTTTTGAAGAATTTGGGCTCTAAAATTCAGAACAGGAATGTTTATTCCCGGGCTATACAGTTTGAAGAGGAATTGACTTCCCTATTAGCTGAAGTGTAATACATGAGAATTGTGACATTTTACCACTGTGTTGAAAAGGAGTATAAGAAGCATCTCAAAAGCTTTCTTCTCTTCAGTGGTAAAGGTAGTGTGAACTAGTCCTCATGATTTTTGTTCATCCTGCAAGGAATAACAGGTCAGTTGTTTATTTTGGCTGCTATAACCTAGAAGAGAAGAATATTTCTAAGAAATATTTTGATCTTTTGGTTTTTTGCTTGACCTTTTTTTTTTTTTCCTAATTGTGGTATTCTCCAGAATGTTACATTCATAATGTGCATTATGTCCACAGCAGGACCTTAAGCAGGTTTAATGCTCCTTTTTAAAATGATCTTAACTCAGCTTCATAGAGATGATTTGTGGTTGACCATAATACTCCTAAAATATCTTTCTCCAAATTATCTTTTATATTGGCATTCCAGACTTCTCATTTTCCAAGATTTATTCCTCTTTCAGTATCTGTGATCATGCATCTTACTGTCAAAAGGCTTAAATTTGTAACTGGACCAATTACAGTTTTAATGGCAGATCTGTCTTGGAATTGGGATGTTTTCTGTCAGCTGCGTTTGCTAAAATGGGAAGAGCTGATGGTGCCACTCCTCTTCCAGTGTCTTCTCACGTGAATAATTGAAAAAAGTAAAAATAAAGGCAGGCCTGATCCATGAAATGTTCCAAATTAAAAGCACATGAATTAATCTATGCAATTAATTATTATTAATCTACAATAAAATTATTCATTTTATAAACAAACAATTTATTTTCACAATTTAATTTTAAAATATTAATTATTAAAATAATAAATAAAAGTTATTAATCTACAAATGCTATATTGGCTAATTCCAGAGATTCATCTGTGTTTAAGAGTGGCCAGAAGTGGAGAGGCAGGAGAACAATATGAGAAAAAAGGAACCACAGAATGATATTGAAATGTTGTTTGGGAGAGTTGGCTATTGTTTTTTTGACTGGGGAAGATGCTGTGAAAATACAGATCCCTTGCCACTTATATATATATAAGTAGTCTCTTATATAAGTAACTCTATACTCTCTAAGTAGCTCGTATATATATATATATAAGTAGCAAAACCCTAATCACAGTAGGAAAGTGGGTGTATTCACATCCTTACTAACATGATGGAGTACCTCAGAATTTCACAAAAGGAGCAGCATTTTGTGAAGCGAGCTAAAAGCAAAAATGAAAGGGGCCTATCAAGAGGAGTGAGAAACACAAAGGAAATGCAAAGACTGAATTAGTGCTAAGTGAGTTGAGTTCTAAGGCATCTTTCATCTTTGGTTGTCTTCCAGAATCCTAAGTAGCTCAGATACTTCACTAGGAAGCAAGCAGCTATGGACTGGCAAGGTGCAAGAAAGAGCATGTCCAGAGCTTTCAGGTCTTAGATATTCAGAGGTTGTTTTTTAAGTTCAAATTAATGATACAGAGATCCTGGCTACATCTCACCTGTTTAATAAAGGTTAATAAACTGATCTGAATAAATGGATTAATAATTATTGGACTGAAAAAGGAATGAGATCCAAGTGAATAGGGATGATAGCTTCAGTGTCTAAATAGCTGATTTCACAGCAGTGAAAGCAATTATGAAGCACATTATCTGGAAGAAAGTATTTATATGAGGGAAAAAAAGAATTGATAATTGGAAAGGAATTAGTTTTACAGATAAATGAGAAATAATACTATTAATAAGCCAAATTGAAGAGAGAACAGCAGATAGAAAAAAAATACAATCTGAAGGCAGCATACAAAAATTTGAATGTATTTGTGTTTATGGTAGCATGTAACACAACAAGATAAAAGGACCAAGATAATATATGCAAATATAATTAGAAAGAATCAGAGAAATTTAGAAAACTTAATGGGAGGTAAAAACTGTAAATGTAAGTCTGTAATTAACAGAGTTAAGGCAATGAGAAAGTCTATTTTTGAAGAATAGTAGTTCAAATTACCCAGCATGTTCTCAGTCAAAAGTTGCTTTAATTTACAGGATTCATTTTATTATTATTAAAAGGTTCACAGAGGAAATGGAATCACTGGTATTTAACTGGGGATTTTAAAAATGAGATAATTGTATTTTTGTTGTCGTTCTTAAGTTCAGTTTTGACAGCAACACTATAGCAGGCTTTCCTAAATAAACATGGTTTGATGTTACCTGTGTACTGAGAAATAGGAATCAGCATGGTATGCATTAAATAAATTTAAAACAATTTCATCCCATACCTGCAAAATAGCCAGCAAATGATGGCAAGCCATGATGGGACAGTTCCAAGTGTGACCCTGTAGCCAAAAGAGAGTATTTATATGGAGTGGTTGTTGTAGCTGTGTATCACTTCCTAATACTTTGAATTGAACTACTGCTCATTGGTTTTTAGACCATACCTTGATGCCTTGATTTCATTTAAATTGAAACACCGTGAACAAGAGAGAAAATCCTTTGTATGCCATAATTGATATTTACGTATAAGGGTATTGGAAAGATGTAGGATGCCTCAGAGGGAAAATGAAAAAGGGTGCTTTAAATAATTTCTCAGAACTTCAAATAAACCCAGGTTTGATTGTAGATTTTAAAAGCTGAATTGGTGAACTTGGCAGAGGCTGAAGAGAAAATGTTATCTATCTGTTTATTCCATAGCAAAAGGCAGAGTAGTGATAAGCTTGATGTGTGTGGCGTTTTTATTTGCTTTTTTTGTGGGTGTGTGAATAACCATTACAGGGATCTTTTACTTCTTATTATATGCATAATTCACAAACTGCTTCAGGGATTCCAGTAAATCTAAATATGCCTGTAAAACAAGACAAATAAGTGTTTGAGTTTTTTGGAGACAGTGAGTACATTAGAAAGTAGACATTTTGTCTACAGTATATTACAGGAGGATTAATAAGTCTTATTAGGAAAGAATGACATTTAAACTCTGATTTTTACAAAAAAAAGAATCCTGAAGTCCTTCAACTACTGTGGTATTTCTGTCTCCAAGAAGAGATTGGAAATTTTTAAAAGAGGCAAATTAAGGAGTTTTTCTTTTAAAAAGATTTATCTTTTGGTAATACTAACACTCACATGGTTAAAAAAAACTAACAAAACCAACCAACAAAAAAAAAAATGTGTTTTTTTTGTTGAGGAGGGACTCTTAACATTTCCACTGGAACGGTCTGCGCTGATCTTTGTCACTGAAATCAGAGTGCAGATTGGACCTTTAATCAGTCTGTCCCTGGTGGAGATCTAGTTTTATTCTTTGCCCTGGATGTTGTGCAACGTACCAAGCCAGAAAGAACTCTAAGAGAACTCTGAAGAAGCCATTGATGAAATTAAGCCTATATCATCTCTTAAACAATGTCAAAAAAAAAAAAAAGTAACTGTTATTTGGGAGTTTGTCCCTTAAAACTGACAGATAATGTAAATAATGCATTGCTAATGTAATATATTTGCAAACAGAGTTAAAGAATAATGCAAAAAATCTTATTCTTTCCATAAGTGTGATCTTTCATTGTTTTCAGGCTTTAGGTATTGAAACTTGATTAGAAAATAATATAACATTTTCATTTCTAAAGATTGCATACTATTAGGAGGTTCTTATAGTTCTTTTTTAATGTTATAAAATATAAGTGCTATGCCGAGGACCACTACCGCGAGACGGAATGAACGACACTTCAATGTGAAGCAGATTCAATTCGCTTTACTTGTGT
>JAWLRI010000002.1:6808790-6830057 GCA_034781795.1 Crypturellus tataupa | reverse complement strand
GCTATCTTCTTTAGCTCAGCTCTCTATAGTCGCTTCCCGTGGGAAGGCCTCCGTCCCTTAGATATGTCCCCAACAGTGCTATGTCATAACTCATCCATAAATGTATTGGTAGTTATTAGAAAATTGAGCTTTAACTTGCTGTCTCTGACAGCAAGACAATTTATTCATTTAAACCATTATATCTGGGTAAAAAAAAAATAATTTAATAGATGAAGATTATAAGCATAATTAGGAAAACCTGGCAGGAAGCAAAAGCAGAAAAGGGAGCAACAATTTCCCACACTGAACAGTTGGCACCAAAAATTGTTTGCAAGAGCTAGACACAGACTAAGAACAAAGCGGAGCTAGTTTTGTCCACCCCTTCCACCCGGAGGATCTCCTGGCAGTAGTAGGAGTTCCTTGGGAAGCGCAGCGTGGTCTTGCGGCACACAGTGCCTGTGCCAGGGAAGCTGTGCGAGGACACCGCCAGCCCGGCCCGGGAGAACTCTTGAATGCAGGACAGCCACCCGTTGTGCGGAAGGACACAGTTAAGAAGAGTGCCTTCTTGTTTCTAAATAGAAAAGAGGGGAAAAGAAAGCAAAAGGCAAGCGTGCGGCAAAGGGAATGGTGCAATAAAAATTACGTGAGAGTAAAGAGAGATAGAAGAACTTTAGAACAGCACTTCAAGAGGCAGTGCAGCAAAAAAACACAGGAGAAGAAATATCATGGAAGGAGAAAAGATTTGACGAATACGAGCTAGTGGTAGAAAAGCCAGAAGACTGACAGAGGACCCCAAAAAGCATCTGTGCAGCAAGGGTGACTGTTGACTATCCTTCAGGAAGCCAAATTGCTTATTTGTAGTCATGGAGCCTTCACCATCAGGTGTCCTCTAGTCAGTGTTGGGACAAAACGCTTCAACCTTCAGAAAGTGAGCACCAAGCAAGTGGCCTCCTTCCCGCTTCCATCGTGCTCCTTGCACAATGTTTCGAAGCGGATCTCTCGTTTGGAAACTCCCTCCTCTTTCCTGGACAAAGCCGCTTGGTTTCCGTGTACAACTCTGGTCTGGCATTCGTTCGTGAGAGAAGGACTCACCTTCTGGGATGTCCTGACTGCGCCATTCTCAGCCGGCAGCATTCACAGGCAGAGGTAGGGGCAGGGGAGCATGCAAGGTCGGAAGCAGCTTTTCCTTATGCAGGGAAATTCCCTCTCAGAAGCAGGAACCAGACATCGTGACGGTGTAACTTAGCCACAAATGCAGTTTCAGTCTCAGGTGTCCAATACCGAGCAATCAATAAAGCTGAAAGCTCTGCTGGACTTGAAAAAGACTAGATACAAGTCAAATATGATAAATACAGCCCACTTGGGAGAGCACCTGGAATTTAATGATCATATACCAAAAGTGTTCATTGGATTCTGTCAAAAAAACAGTAATAGAGAAATATTTGATTTCAGAAGAGCAGACTCTGAAAGAATATGGAATGAGGTGAGGAAAACTCAGTAACAGCTGAAAAATCCACAGTGGAAGGTTAAGAAATATTTAATGGAGTCGAATAAGGTGTATTTAAAAGTCATACAGAAAACCTAAAAAAAACCCAAAATCTGGAAAATGAACAGAAGTTATTGTGACTTAATAGTAGGACACATTGAGAGCATTACAATGCAAAGAAATATAGAAAATGGCTGATCACTGTTATTTAGAATTAATGTTGGGGAAATAAGCATAGAGAATGGGACGGAGAACCAGTAAACCGACAACAGTAACCATGAAAAAGAGATTTTCTGTGGAAGTAAAAGGAGGGGCTAAGAAATGGAAAAGCCACTCAGCACAGCAAGAGGGCTGAATATATGTTATTTAGGCTTAAGCCATGGTGTGATGAGGTTTGTTTTTTTATTTAAGGAGAATAAGTATGTATTTATTGCAAATGAGTATGGGTTTTAGCTGGTAAAGATTTTAAATCACATAAAAACAAAAAGAAAACCCTCCCCCCATCCTACAATTTAATAGAAAAGTTAAATCTGTTTTAGTTCATGGTAGCAACCAAAAATATTGTTGTAGTCTGAGTTTCTGTACAAGCTTTTGCTCTTCTCTCTAAGATGCCTGGCCTTGCTTCTGACACTTCTGTATATTCATACTCTTCCCTCACTTTCTCTGCTCATGTGCAGCTAAATGATAGTGTGGGGCAATATATATCAGAGTTGGTTTTTGTTCTGGGAGTATTGCTAGAAAAAGGCAGCCAAAAAGTATTGGCAAGTGCAGTATAATTAATCTTTATTGATAATATCAATATTGATATTATCAATAATTATTGATAATAATTATAATTAATAATATTGATAATAGTTATAATAATCAATAATTATTGATAATAATGATTTAATAATCAATCAACTTGGGTGGAGAGCTGTAGGAACCTCAGGAGAGTCTTAGTGTGGGTCTGAATATGGTGCACTCATTTTTCTCATTTGGTTGGCTCTGACACTAAACCAAGTAGCCTTTGTTGCTTAGAAGGTGGACATGGAGGACATGTACCAGGAGACACTTTTGTGTCTGGTGAGAATGTGGGCCGTCTTTCTTACTACCGGGAACTACACGATGCAGCAGAAGATTCAAGAAACATGTCCAGAAACTCTGTGCAGAGACCTGAGAGGCACAACAGTGAGAGCAGACATAGCCTTAATTATATACTTAAGCTACAAAATATCTAATGTTGCAAAACAAACCTTGCTCATTTCTCACTTGATACTCTAAAGATAAATTTTTGATGTGATGTTTAAGGCTTTTTTGGTGGTAGGAACAACTATCTGAAGGAGGAGAAAAAACAAAGAAACAATTTCCAAAAGCCCCTATTTTGTGGAAAAGCTTTAGAAATCTATTTTAAAGATGTGGTAGAATAACACCTAGCAAGACAGTTTGATAAAGAATATCCAGCATGATTCAGGCAGAGGAGGTCACGCTGAACTAATCTACTTGAGTTCTTTGAAGATACTAGTGGTAAGAAAGATAAGGAAAATTTAGAGATGTAGCATCCTTACATTTCAAAAAGAATTTGACAGGCTTTCGCATCAGAGATAAATGCCTACAGAAAGAACTCTGGAGTAGGAGGTAAATGAAGATGCCAGTAGAAAATTGTTTTAAAGAAAGAAAATGGGAACTTTTTGAATTTCTGAGAACCTGAATGACATTCCCATGATTGTTCTGTTCTGTGAAGCTTGGAGAATAGAATCAAATATTATTAATTTTTAAAATGGTGAAAGAAAGAGAAAGGTAAAACAGGGTTACAAAATCAGTTGCTAAAAATTTGATTCATCAGAATTAAGATTTCTCAGGAACCTATCTTTGTTCACACTCTGGTAATCTCTTGTTATATGGTCATACTGCAATTTTCCACAGCATTTGCCTTATTTAACATCTAAAATGGTTAGCATTCATTTGGCTATTCAGTAATGTGCTCTACCGTCATTCAGCCTCAGGTCTTATTTATTAATAGCACTTGACTGTTGGTTTGAGATTTCAATTTTAATTTCCTCATAGGCTTTTCCATGACACTTATCCATAGTGCATACAGTACTGAGACACTGAGCAATTATCTCAGTGGTATCTGCTTAGGTAGGTGTCTTAATTCTTTTGTGTTTTCAATCTGATGTGCCTAGAACATGACCTTTTATTGTACTTGATTTATAGAGCATTTTTCATTTTCCAAACACAACTTCCACTTACTTAAGATTAGGCAACAAGTAAGAAATAAGCAACTTGTATTGACTCCCTCTGAAAAGTTTTTCTTGAAACAAACTGTGTTTTTAGATAACCTAATTAATCTAGAACAGCATTTGATTGCCTAAACTATCTGTCTGTCTGTCTCTTCATGTGTAACAACATGTGTGGAGGGCTGTAAATTATAATTTCATCAAGTAAGGAGGAAAACAGTTTCACTGACTGTAGAATTTATGTATCCTCAGGTTATGCCAGTCCTGAGCTTTGAAACAGAGTTCCCTTTTTTGGGAAAAGGTTTTCTAATGGTAAATACTAACGTATCTTTCAGTGTGTTTTGGGCAGCAGGCCGACGTGTGTAGAGCTGGGGCTGTCACATCCACTGCATAAGCTTCTGCCGCTGAGGCTGGAGGGGCCACCAACAGGGCTTGTAACGCGACACTGGGTCAATCCTGTGCTGCTTAGGTATTTCTGGGAAGATGGATGAAACGCCGATGGTGAGGAGCGTGTAGTGTTCTTCCAAGATCTTGATGAGATTATATGACTAGCGTGCACAGGCTCTTCTAGGGCTGCTGCCTTTAGAGCCTCTAATTTTCCATTATCTCAGTTCATTTATTTTCCTCAAAACCTGCTTGTAACTCTAGCCAGTGTCTGGCAAGTAACCATACCTACAATTCATCTAATTTCGTTTGGCCTCCCATTTCATTACTACAGCTTCTTCTCTACTTTTCTTTCCTGCTCAGTTTATTTCCAGGCCTGCATCATTTCAGCTACCTGCCACAATTCTGCAGTCCACCTACAAATTTGGGTCACCTCAAGATGTATCAAGAATCAATTTAAAGCTGTGAATGTGATTAAAAGAGGCCCTAAAATAAAATTGCTAGAATTTCTCCTTATGTCAGTGTTGGAGAATTCAGGTGTCGATACTGGGCAGTGAGGATAACCATCCTGCTCTGCAAGTTTTGCCGAACAGACGTTGGTCTGTCTGCTCAGTTTCGACACACATTAACTGAACTGCATACCTTAAGTATCTATTGTATTCTTGTATTGGATAAATTCTAAGACTGAAACATAGAAAACAGAATACAAAATGTTTAATATGATGCTGCTATGAAGTTACATTATGTGCATCTGAAAGAGTGAGTAGACATAGCTTTTAACTAAATCCTCTGAAGTCATTAATATTGTTTTGGTTCACTGCTTTTTCCTGTTTAAGTTGTTATGTCAGAATCTGAAGCAGCAAAACCTTTTGCTGCTTTTTTTTTTTTTAAGATCCCATAAGAGATCTTAAAGATCCCCCCAATGTGAGAACATTTTGGTACTGAGAGCAAATGATACGTTCTTATTAAATTCACTATAAATATTCTAAATGCAGATACACTTTTTAGTATAATTTATACTGTTATCTTTCTTATAATTTATTAGACTTCACACATCTTAGTAGTGCTAGAAACGTGTAATTTTTACAGTTCTGAGGGAAGTGAGTGAAGAACAGGAAAATAACCACTAATATCAAAAAAGGTTTTTTTCTCAACAAAGAAGAACATTTTGTGCCATAATCCTAGTTTTGGTTTGCATTGTTCTGTTTTTTTGTTGTTGTTTTTATTTTTGTTTGTTATTATTTATTTACTTCCTGAATCTGGGCTTTTTGCAAAGCCCTTGTTGTGTGTGTTGCGGAGTAGAGTGTTGCTGGGTTTGGGGGATTATGGCTTTTGCTTTCACAAAGTCAGAGATAGTTTCTGACTACTTTTTCTCTTGTTGTTCCCTCATACTTTGCATGTTCCTATGGAAGTGTCCCTATAGAAATGTGAAGTAGCCGCTTCCATTATCTCCAAAAAAAAAAAAAGGATGTGCTACTTTTTCTTTTTCTGGACAAACTATTGAGTATTATATCACCAACTCTTTTCCCTCTGAAGCCCAATCCTGTCTGGGAGAAGCAGTGTGTTTAATGTGATGCTGCTTAATTTCTGCTCTTTTTAACTCTATGGAAATGCTGAACCTTCCCTGTCCTTTTCGATAAGTGTGTATCCTTTGCCTCCCTGGGCTACAACATCTGGAGGAAAAAGACTCTCATATCAGTAAATTGAATCTGGCACGCTAGGACTCTCATCTTAATTGAAGCCTCTTGGCACTCTTATAATATAAATAGTGTATTACATTGCTCTGACTATGATAGCACAGGATGAGCAGGGCAGACAAACATTGAAACCATTGGTTGTTTGGCAGCTTGATTTCAATAAATTGCTCATTGTGGTTAATATTGACTTTATGAATATTAATACAGAAATTACTTTTGCTTCTAGCTTAAAATATTAAGTCATGACTATCCATTCCCTGGCTGTCTAGTTCATGTCTAGGATCCATACTTTTTGTTATTGTAAAACTTGTATCTGTCAATCCCAAATTGTATTTCTTAGAAATAAGTTTTGCTACTTATTCCCTGAAAAAAAAAACTAATTTATTGCAGTTTATAGCAAAGTAAATCAGGTGCCTTATTTTTTTTTAACAATCTTGTTGCAGGTATATATGTCCTGGTGTACCTAACAGAATTAATTAATAAACAAAAAAGATGGAAAAGCTGTAAATCATTCTTTTCTACTAAAACATGATGTATAAAGCATACAAGTACTCAAATACATGTTAGAATTATGGCTGTTTATATACTGTCTTACCTTGCTTCTGTTTGCTACAGATTTCCCCGGGGTTGGGGCTCGGGGTTTATATTTTTAAAATTATAAACATCCAACAAGGTGTACAGACAGAAATATAATGTGCATTTCTACAGTCTACGTGAATCAAAGGTGTCAGTCATAGATGTTGAATAAAAGTGCATACTTTCTGAGATTGTCTCATGTGAAAAAGGTAGCAGCTGTTAAGTTATTCTTCCAGGGGGCATATGACCAAGGACTTAGAGAGTTTACAAAGTATGAACAAATCAGTTGAAGGCTTGTGAGAACTCATTGGTTGGAGTTTGCATGACTTTTTTAAGATTAACTGTTGTTTTTTTCTTTTTCTAAAAAAAATAAAAACAAAATATGTTTGGCTGCAAAATGAGAGTTGTTTTTCCAGATGATTATATGATATGGCCACGATCCTGGTTGTATCTCATCATTTTTGGTGGGCTGCTCACGTTTGAGCTACACCTGTGCAGCTCCCAATCCAGGCAGCTGTAGCTGCGTGCGTGTTATCAGAGGGCAGATTTCAGCAAGTGCAGGGCCAGTTCAGCTCTTCATTTCAGTTCCTAGTATTACCGTCTTTAAACATATAGAATATATAACCATATCTGGAGTGTTTATATAATATTGAATAGGTTTGTGATCAAATTCTATCCTTTTTTTGAAGGGATTTTATGTTTCTCTTTAATACACTATTTCCTATTCTCTAGTACTTGGCTAACAACTGCTCTTAAACAGGACATAGTCACTCATCTTTCATTCAGAATAGTACCATGTTAGCAATATTTGGATTCAGTTTTCTAAAAACAGTCTTTGTCCTCTTTGATTCCAGCTCCTTCCTCCTTTTCCCTGCCAACCATGCTGATCCGCCCTTAGGCAGGTAGCCGCCTCCTTCAAGGCAGGGTGGCGGTGCCTCTCAGGCCATCAGTTAGGCAACTCTGAAGACTGTGAACCTTTCCCTTAATTATCTGTTGTTTCCAGTCTCCTGAAGTTGCATCTATATTTAAGTACCCTTTCCTTTGCAATTCTAGGATTTGCTCTTAAACTAGTGAGGGGAACTGCAATTCTTCATGTTATGGCCGTTCTGAATTATTAGTGCATTAAGAAAGCAGAGATAATTTCCATGATGGGAGTACTTACATAACTTCTTTGAAGACCTGGAATCTAACTTATGAATTAAATATCCAAGCATATTAAGTATCTGAGTGTACAGAAAATCTCTTAGAAAGTTAACTTGGTAAAATTTAATCTTTGAATTTCTCTCCATCTATGGTATGTTTTATCATATTTAATGAAACTTTAGTCTTGCACAATATTCATCTAAAAACCTTAAAGTACCAGTCATATCTGGGTCCTTGAAGCTGATTTTAAGAGATCATCTGGTGGATTTGGACAGTTTGATCACTGGTTGTTTTGGTTTATTTTTATAGTTGAGTTCTGGGCTTTCACCTAAGCAAAGCATTTGTTTTTTTAAGTTATAATGACAACCTCTTTAAATGAAAATTATTAATCACAGCACCTTTTTCATGGGTCACATTCAACTGAAATTATTTTCAATCAGAACGATAGTACAGCTGAGTAAGCGTTTCTGTTGCCCTCTGCCAGTTGGAGGCATTGCAGGTCTGTTTCAAGGATTAGTTGTATAGGAATTTCTGGGATAGAGCTTTTTGGAATTGGTCGTCGTCTTGGTTTTGTTTTTTATAGCATACTCCTATGAAGAAAGAAGGGAATAAACTGGAACGAGCAGCCTTGGTCCAATCACTGGACTTCAGTTACAATTTTCAGTAATTTTATTCTGTTGATATTTAATTTACTGTTTCATGCTGCTTCCACAGCATAAAAGGCTGTTTTTTGTCTAAGTAAAAAAAAAATATGTATTAAAAAAAATTCTCCTTCTTGTGCCATTTTCCTCAGTAAAAACAGGGAGATAGCTCTGCAGATTTCAGGCTGCACCTCTGTGCATTGACTCATGTGAAATGAATGTCACATCCTATATTCTCTCTGCTTCGTACTTCACAATTTATTCAGGTTGTTAAAGTTCTGCATTTCATTGCCAGGCCTCTGGTTCCTCACATTATCACAGGACAAAAGGAATGACCTCTATGGGTGATTTCATTTTATTGTTGTTTTCTACATGGGTTGATGATGGCAGCCCATGGGGCTGTGTCACTAGGCCTTAAATAGTAGTGCTCTCTTCAAGGATGAAGCTGTAAAGAGTCATGGGCTTTTTTTTTTTTTTTCCTTTATAAATAAGGAAAATGGGTAGACTTAATGAGTTTTAGTGGTGAAATTGGTGAGATGGAAACTTTGAGTCATGTGAGAGAGCCTTCTTCCCCAGTCGATTTTGGAATTTCCTCGGTGGAGGAATATGTCTGTTTAAATACAAACTGAGAGAGCAGAAGGAAGATTTTATTGAGTGTGTGCTCTTTGTGTTATATAACAAATATTTCTTGAAGTTCTGAAGATAGTTTGCCTTTAGAGAAGCTCAGGAAAATAAGAGTTTTGGTCTGTTTGTTTGTTCATTTGTTTGTTTGCTTGCTTTTTTTTATCAGAGAAAAAGTCTTCAGTAATAATAGAAAGCAAGTCTACTTTGTCAGCAGTCCTAATTTTAATTTAGGAAAATAATGAGTTCAATTACTGCCTGAAGACAGGATACCAATTTATTTTGTTGTACTTGAGAAACTTCAGAAAGCTAGGATTTTTCTTCTTAATCTGCATAACAAGTATTAAAACTTGAGGTAGATGTGAACAAGTACAACTTCTACTGATCCAGTGCTGAAAAAAATAAAGGAAAATGGCTGGCTTAAGTTTCACTTTTGGATCCACACATGATGCAAAAGGCAGCGGAGAAAAAAAAATTAACAAATTTGCAATATTCTCCTCTTTTGTTGATTAAAAAAATAAAACATACCAAGGCTTATATTCTTCCTCGCCATGTGAATTTACTATCAAAATCTTCCTTTGTGTGGCAACCACAGCCTCAGGCCTTGGCAAGAGGAAGGAAGAGGGACTGTGGAGGGACTGTGGAGGAACTGCCAAGTGAGCGGTGGCAGTGGTTCCACAGAGCAGGACTGACCTGCGCATGAGGAGTTGTTACAACTAGTGCATATTGGTTCCCTGTCAACACACAGGGCTGAGTTGTTTCCAGTTGTTTAGATGTTTATTCTGTTAATCAAAGATCAAGTTTTATGAATAGGAATCTAATCAAGTTTTATGAATAGAAATTCTAATTTTTAGTCATTCTGTCAGAATTATATATATATTATAATAGACTCCAATATTTGAATTACAGTAAGCTATTTTTTAGTAGACTGCTGTATTTTTCGATTGTTTCTAATATGGCATCCACACTATAACTACTTTCAGAATGTTTTATTCATTCTGTAGGCCCGACTGGAAAGGAAAGGTTAATTTGATGAAAATAATGTGTATCGAGGTTTGCTATCAAATTCATGCCAAAATGGTGTCTGTTAACATCTGCAAGCTGTTGGAAGAACAAGTATCTTTAATTCTTTTGTTTGAAGCATTTATATTAAGTTGCTGTCCAAATAAAACTAAACAGAAAACCTATGACCTCCTGCAAGATGTTTCAGAAATTAAGAGTTTTCAGGCACTAGATGCTCACATATGACTGCAAAAACTTGCACAGCAAAATAACCAACTGTTTGGAAAAGCTTTCCCTTTTACTAGTTTATTTCAGCATTTGAATGTGCAAATCAAGTAGGAAAGCCAAAACCAGCATTATAAACTTGTATTCGCAAGGTAGGCAACTGAATGAAAGCTGTAAGTGTGAAATGAAATAAAACTTGTGGGTTATGTGTATCTCACTTTTTGTTATTGATGGTTAAATTGAAGTAAAGACTTCTGCTTATAACTGCAGCCCCACTCCATATTGACTGTGCTGGTTAACTTCCCCTGCTGCTAAATATTGAGATGATGACTGAAATCACTGAGTTAGGTTTTCAGGAGTCAGGAAGAAGGTGGCTTGTAGAAATAATATATTGTCCAGAGAGTTGTTCTAGCAAATGGAGCCACTATTCCAAAGTCAGTCAAAATTTACCTTATCTTGAAATAAGGCATGTGTGGTGAGAGGTGGTTTAATTTGTTTTGTTGTAGGATTGGTGATCCATTTTTATTAGTTTTTTTTTTTTTCCTTAAATCTATGGAGTTTATTGGTAAAAAGAGAGACTTTTGCCAGACAGGCAGGAAACTTGCAGGCTTCCCTGCTGTGCTTAACATAAGAGCAGTTCTCGCTCCACAGGAGCACTTCATTTTCTGCTAGTTAATGTCCACATGGTGGGTTTTTTTTTTATTTATTTACTAAAAAGATATTTTAAAAATCTTCTCCAGACCCTGTTAACAATTGCAGTAAAGCTTTTGAGCTCATGCTTGAAATAAAGCAGCTGTTTAAGTGCTCTGTCAAATCTAAGGCTTACATGCTGACCTGGAAAATATAGACTCTAATTTTACACCTGCAGGACCCCATATTGCATAATGGAGGCTGCAACATCAGGTAATAATAAGTTAATGATATTTTAAATAAGTCACTTCTATGACAGTAATAAAAAGCGAAGACAGTGCTGCTTTGGACTTCCCATTTAGAGTGCAGGTAGTCTTACATGAAAAGGGAGTAGTCTTAAATTTAATAGAATGGATTGCCATATATTCCTGTGACACTTCTCAGGTTATGAACAGCCTGACTACTTTTGTAATTCATGTTATCTGCCATGCACAGAGAAATTTTTTTTCTGATCAGTAAGAATTAAGCTCCATTATAATTATTTTCCCCCAGGGCCCTTATTTTTTTCCCTGTTTTTTTTTTTTTTTTTCTCTTTTTCCCTCTCTTTTTTAATCTCTCTCTTTTTGTTTTCTTTTTTCTTTTGTTTAGAGTGTCTTGTAAACCTGGAATAGGGAGTTTTTTCTTTAAAAGGGCCCTCTGGTTTTTATAACAACCTTAATGTTACATAATAACAATTTTAAGCTTTATACTCTGTGTGGCCATGAGCTGTAGACTTACCTTATCCTTACCTGCAATAGTATTTCCTGATGATTATATTCAAACTTCAAATAAAACCATACCAAAAACAGACAATGTCGTCCTCTTGTTTACTTTTAAAAAAGATTTCTGTGAAGGGTGGGTGGAGTGTTTCCTTTCTGCAAGGACAAAGCTGTCTGTACAAGGCAGCTGTGCAGCTAACAAGACGTAAACTCCCTTCATACCTATGTGCAAGAAGTCTTCCACAAGTCGCTTTCAGTTAGAATGATCTCAGCTGTTATTTATTACCGTAAATGTATACTTTTCGAACAATGAAAGTAGTGATTTTTTGCCTAAACGGTATCTCCTGAACTGCAAGAGAAAGGCAATAGTTATCTGGGGGGGGGGGGAAATGAATACAGTTATTGTATGTTGTTTGCAGTAACAGCTTTTCTAATTTGATTTAAAAGCATGTGTCATAAAAAGTATGTGGGGAGCCAGTTGTAAACTGATGCAGTTAAACATCTCCTGCTTGATCCCATCTCCTATGGAGCAGTTCCTCACCTTGCGGCAGGCCTCGCAGTCCTCTGCAATGCCTTTGGCTGCCCAGCAGTGGCAGCGCACCATGTCCTTGCTCTGTTCGTCATTGCCATGCCAGATCACAAAGCAGGCATGCTCATCTTAGCAGGCACTTAAATCCCAGCAAAGGCAAAACTTAAATCCCAGAGGCAGGCTGGCTCCTCCCTTACAAACCAAGCTTCAGCACCCTTCTTCGCATCTTTACCGAGGGAGGTGGAAGAAACGTGGGTTCTTCCCTTCTCTTCAGTTGCCCTGATAAATCAGCAATCCCAAGGTGAGATCAGAAGCCATGAGCATCTCTTTCCCCCTCAGCCTGGAAGAGGGAAGCTGGCTCCCTGGGTAGCAGCTTGTGGCTTTGGTCTAATAAATGAAAGTGTTGCTGCCCCAGCATTTTTTTTCCTTTGAGTGATGGCAGTTGTCTGCAGTCTGTCATTGTTACATCTAGTTTCTGGATTTTTGCATGACGGTGCAGATGGATTTTATTCTCCTGAGATGTGGTCAGTTCACTTAGCCAATTTATGTAAGGCTGTCTTATTTAATTCTCTATTTCAGAGGAATTGCAGTGCTTCAGCAATGGCAATTGACATGATGGATTCATTTTTGCACATGTGCAAACACCTATTATTATCTATTTTATAGAATCTTTGGCAAAAGAAGCGAAATAGGAGACCAAGATAATATGTAATGCAGGAAGGTAATTCACCAGCCTAAGATTCAAGATTCAGCATTTCTTGAACTACTTGGACCATGTTACTTGAAAAGCAAGTGGTAAAAATAATACTTCCTCACCTAATATTTTTGAAGTGTTTCCATGATTTAGGGACTTTAATATTTCACCTGAACCCTAGTGCCAAATCAAAAGCCTTTTAAAGAGAACTTCTTGATTGTAAATTATCGATATATATCAGTAGTAGTGAATACACTTTTACTTTTTTTGCCCCCTCCCTTGCATTGCTCTCTCTCGGCCTCCATTCAGAGCCAGCAGCCCAGCCGCTCACCTTGGTTAGCCAAAGGCTGCCATCACCCCAGGGATTGGGGTAATTCCCTGCAACAGCAACACTTAATTTGAGTCGACAGATTGGAAGCTGTTTAAGAGTATATAAATGGGTGGAAATATGGCACAAGTAAACTACTCTGCTTTCTGATCACTTGCTTGGGGACTATTCTATGCAATTCTCCACCTGACTGCTTAAATATAATGAATGAATATAAGTGAAAATGTCTAATGGATTTAGATTGTGGAATCTCTTTACTCAGATTATATCTTTAAAAAAAACTAAAGGAAAGCAATGACAAAGAATTCTGTGCTGAAACTTGTCTTGGATTTGAGATTCTAAATATTGGGTTCATTTCTTACCATAAGAAGTGTTATTACTCAGTAGGAACATGTTTTTTTCCATAACATCTACTGGGAAGTGTCAGCAAAGCTCATTTCTGCTTAAATTTAAATTAGTTCTATTGCAAACATTAATATTTGGTTGCAGTTGCTTTAAAAAAAAAAAAAAACTGACAAATTTATATTTGTATTAAAAATAAGGTTGATAATTTATATGATAAAATATAGCCTGGCTCCTCACAAAAGAACAAGAAGTTAAAATGTTGACTTTGAACCAGTTTTGGTCATCTTTATTTGCAGTGTCTCATAACTTATTCCACATTAAAGCTCTAGCAGTCGTTTGGACTATATATCTGGAAAGGTAATGACCTTTATAAAAGAAGATAGCAGAATCCATTCTTATATAAATATGAATAATCCTTCCACCAGTTCAGAAAGCTGAACATATGTCTGCCATCTTATCCTGACACAACAGCTTGTGTTTTGTTGTTGTTATTTTTTTGTGTTTTATTGTTTTTTGTTGGTTTTTTTGTTTGTTTTTAAAAAGGCAAAAAAAACCCTGTTTCATTCACCACTTGAAAAGATTGGATTAAACTACAATTACTTTCATACTCCTTGCTTGTTATTTTGGGATTTAATTTTTAGGTACCTAATAAGTATTATAATAACTTAGGATGAAATTTCTATTTTTTGTGAGAAAGATTCAGTAAAATGGCCCTTCCGAATAAGATGAGCAGTTGAATTTCCTTTTGCAATTAGTTTCATGAAATCATCAGGGTTTTTGATCCTTTTCACTCTAGTCATTTTGTTCCAACAAAATTAATATTCATATTTTGAAACAGTAAAAGGAACTACGTAAACCCACAGTAGCATGCATTCAGGCATGACAAAATGTGTCCCAGTTTCATATCCTATTAATCAAGTTATTTGCACTGTCTTCCATTGATTCATTTATTGATCCAACTATTAATGAAACTTTCCAATTATAGACAGGAGACTTCAAAGCAAAGCACTCGTTATTCTACGTATATGGGTTTTTTTTATTATTATTATTATTATTTTTATTTTTCTATTGTATGAAAGAGGAAAATAAATTGGAAAGGTTTAACCACTCCTATTATTGCATCTCTGCACTATAATAAAGGAGAAATGAGCTAAATTTCCCAGATCATCATAAACTACTATGTCTTTCCTTGGTACTACAACATACCTGTCTTTAGATGACATGACCATGTTACCTGAATTCTGTTGACTGAAATTCACTCTGAAGTAATAAAAAAAAAAAAAAAAATCATTGTTACTTGGAACTGTAGCAGAGCCCCATATATTCTGGGATTGTGCAAAAGGATGGAACTTTCCCATAATTTTCTTTATAAACTCCTGGCTTAATTTCCTTAAGCTTGGCATTTCTAGATAACCCAATATCTAACTCTTAAATACAGGATCAAGAAAGCTTCCATAAAAATGTTGGTGTTCTCTGTTTTCTCAGCATGAGACTGAGCTCAAATGGTTTTCTTATTTGCTATTGGAGCTTTAGACCTCACACCCCACCCTGCCTTGTAACCTGAATTCTCTCCTCCATTGTGTTCTTTCCACCCTTCAGCCAAGCTGTGAAATGGGATTACATGTGGCACACCTCCACATGTGGCATATTGAAAATATGAAAATGAATATATTCATTTTCTTTAAAATCTGCTTAAACTTCAGTGAATAGCCTTCGTATGTTCTGTCCTACATTCTTGTCAGCAAGGACTTTGTGTATCAGTAAATACCTAAGGAATCAGGCAAATGGAGGTATCACAGTCAAATTTACTTTTTGGTGGAATATACTCATGTCCTCTGTGTCAATATGTCAAACATAGTTCTGTTTTCGGTCGTGTCCTAATCAAGCAGTGTCTCCAGAGGAAAAAAATATCATGATATCCAAATATGAACAAGCCAGCTTGAGTAGCTTGACAAATTAAATGAGTGATTAGATGCAGAAAGAACTTGACCCAGTTTGTAGTGGTCCTCATATAAATACATTACTGTCAAGTACTGCCCTTTCTTCTCATTTTTTTTTCTTTTTCTATCTGTTTTTTTTCTTTTGTACTGGTTGAAAGGGAAAACATCTATTTATTCCCCATGTCAGCTCTTATTATTTCTAAGCCATTGTATTTCAACAGAAAGTCCCTGAAGGGACAAAATTCTCACCACAGTTCCTTGCCTGGTATAGGCTTCAATCAATGAGGCACAGAGACCTCCAAAAGCTGTAGCCTGTTTCCAATCACAAGAATTATATGGACATGAAAATTCATCTCGGATAGCACCAAGGCAGGAAGTGCAGTGTTGTGCTTGGCCTAAGGCTGTCTGTCACACCTGGGCTATGGCAGTCAGTGAGATATTCTGAGACAACTGTTGCTCCCCTCGCATCTCTTTGAGGTCAGAGATGGCAGCAATATCTGCTAGAAGCACAAAGTACTTTTAAAAAGTCATTGCTCTGCAGTGCAGGACAGGGAACCTGGCTTCCTTAAGCCAAGAATTACTTGCCTGGGTTACAGTGGGCTGAATTTAGCTGCCATCAGCACTGTTTTTAAACAGAAAATGCAGAAATGGGACAGGAAGAAACAGTCCAGGAAAAAGCTCAGCTGACTGCCCCCACTCAGCTCTTCATTCTGCAGGTTCCAGTGTTAGGTGCACTTCCTAATCTGTCTGGTAAGCTCCTCCTCCGAAAACATTCCCCATCAGAGGGGGTAATTTGCTATTGGACTATCATTCTTATTAATTGGGACAGATCAGAGCAACAGGCAAGGTGCTATGGGAGCAGTTGCAAGCTCCAACCCTTTCTGCCAGACTGTCTCTTTGAATTGATCACAGTCGTATTTTGCCTGGTTGTTACTGGTCCCATCTTTCACAAGACTCGAAGTCTTGCTTTGGCTGAGCAATCCAAAAACAGATTGTAGAGGAGCAGGAGTTGAGTTCTTCCTTTCTCTCATGCCGTAACCTTGTAAATATGATTTTTGTCATTACTAATAAAGGGCCAGGGCCTTGGTCCACACCTGACAGTGCCAGGTCTCAGGATGTATCTGAGTCTGCTTTGGCCCAGACAGGCAGACAGACTTCAGGACTGAAGAAGATGAAACCCCCAGCATGAGCATCGTGCTGCTCCCAGCAAAGACTGCGGGATGCTGCTGGTTCATTCTGACTCTCTCACCACTTACCCCAAGGAAGACTCACATGTTGCCCAGAGGATCATCAGAAAGCTGAGCACAATCCCCCCAAAAAGGTATAGATATCAGTAGGTTTTCATTGGCCTGTTAGACCTTTAAAACATTAAATGGACTAACAACAAGTTCTTGGTTCCATAGGCAGATACTGAGTGTAACGCTCACCCTGCCTGTCCAGATGCAACAGCAGCGAACGGTGGCATCCAACTGAGGCAGAGAAGGGCTAGCACTAAGCCCATCTCTAATGCGACCAGATTTCACCTGTCTGGACATGCCAAGCAGAAGGGAAACCTTCAACCCCATCCATTCTCTACCATCCTCACTGTTGTGTTAAACCAAGTACTGCAGCCTAGCATTCAGATGTGGTATATTTGCACTTTGGGAACTCCTTTTTTTGTATATGTTAAGAGATTCAAAATTAGCTGTATTTTGCCAGTAGCAGCATCCAAAATGCATTTGAATGTTAACAAAAAAAATCCAGTACTGGTTTTAAGGACAACCTGTTGATTTTTAAGAGGAGATTTTAAATTTGCTACAAATGGGTTCTGAAAGCTCTTTTTTCTTTTTTTGTAGATGGCAAATGTGTTACAGTTTATATCTGTTCTACCATCTATAGTTTACAAAATAGCCTCTTTTTTTCCCCTTGGCACTTATTATTTATAAGAAAAATTGAGCTATGTTTAATTCACTCATCTAGTTATCGAAGTCACTGCTATCACAGCTATCATAACACTATCATAACTACATGGCTAGCCTTCTCTCATTCTCTGCCCTCTGCTCTACATTCTTCATTGTTTTTGTTGGAGAAGGAGTTTTGTTGGCAGGAAGGAGTAGATTCTACTTTTCTATGTTAAAACAGTGGCAGCACGAATGAGATCTGTGTACCACTGCTCTTGTGGCTGTTTGTTTTCTTTTTTCAAGATGTGGCTTCAAGTGATCTGTATCATAGCTTGGTTAGTGTGACATGACATATGATCTGTTGGGGAGGAAACTATGCTTCATTAACCTAAAACCTCTGCTGATTATGAACTTCATTTACTATTTTCCTAATTATTTCCCAAGAGCTACTTCAGTGATGCATGGAATTTTTCCTGAATTAATCTACTGGAAAAAAAAAAAAAAAAAAAGCAATTCTCATTCCTTTAACATTTCAACAGTCTGTGTGGGGGATCCACTTTAAAAGTTCATTCAAATTTATAACTATTACTACTTCAACCAATGTCCTCTATTTTGTGTACTTGTAATGAGGAAATGCCATTGCACCTGACAATAGACTTCAAACTTGTATCACAGTTGAACTGTAAGCATCTATAAAGATGAAAAAAAATTATTTGTTAGAACATCGTAACCTACTGATTTCAAGTTGGACTTCAAAACTTTTCCTTTAATTAAGATGTATCAGGTTTTCATTTTTTAATATGACAAAAATAACTTGCATTTTTTTTTGTAATACATTTTCTTTTAAGTAATATCTGATTCTCTATGTCTTACTGCTTTCACTGGCAAAACTTTAAGTGACTTCGGTAGACCTCAGTCCTTCCTGCAGTAGGATGATAACTCTTGCAAGAGCAGATGATTGCTTTGCTTGGTTGCTTCTCCGTTCTGATACATTTCTGTAATCCCTATCGCACTGTGTGTTCCACTTTGCGTGTAGAGATGAAATAGTCACTTCCAGCATTTAGTGGTTTGGTTGTTTGTTTGTCCATTTTTAACAGCCAAATTAATCGTTATTGATATTCAATGGTATTTGTTGATGAAACAGAAGTTGACCTTCTGTATCCAGTCATGTAGGACTCCTGCCTAAAAACCAGTCTTACAGTCTGGCTTTGGAGCCAGATTTCATTTATCCTGCAATCTGCTACTGTTGTGAACTAAAATTTGCTTTGACCTTTTGGGATGCAAATAGGGAATTTATTTATTAATCTTTACAGAAGACCCTCCCAGGAGAAAAGTAGGTTTATTGTGCACTAAAATAGCGACTATTTCAGCCAGGGAGTAAGGAACAAGAGAAATATAAACCTTAATGTTGCCAAGCTGACCACGTAATACAAGGAGGTGATAATCAGTAGTGATACTGAACATAAAGTTTTCTGTAAAGATATAATATGAAATTGACTCATTTTTTTAATAACTATAAACCATTTTCTGAGCTCTTATTTTCTACTAAAAATCACTGGGGTTTTAGTAGATAGAAACCTAGTGGTCTTTTAGTAGTGTTCTTCACCAGGAGAAAAATAAAAGAAAATACATTTCCTTTCCCTTTCTCCATTCTCTAGCAATTGTTTCTTCAAGTTATATTTTGTCCATTCAGAGGAGAATAATCTCTGTTTCACCCTTTCCCTAGCCTAAATAAGTTTAGTTCATTTTGTTTGATTATTTATTTTGGTTGCTTTGTTCACAATTTCAGCAGCTGTCATTATGACTGTGTTCTGTATAGCTTCAGAGTGAGATTTATTAGAGCAAGGAATAGCCTTGCTGTTTTAAGTAATGGCTAGTATTTTTCTATTTAATCTTTTAACTTAACAAAGTGAAATATCAACTATTTTCAGCAGGATTTTTGACACAATTTTTACTATAAAACATAATTTTTGATTCTCAAAATTGATTCTATGTGTGGGTTTCTAACTAATAACACTACTAACTAAAATCTCCTTGATTAAAAAAAACGAAAAGAAAAAAACCCACAAACAATCCTGTTGCTTTGGGTTCTGGATATACTTTTTATAGATAGATGTGGGCAGTTCTTGGCAAACAAGTAAGTAGGCAAAAATTAAAACAGTCAAATGTCTCAGTACAGGGAAGCCCAACTGGTCCTTACTGCATTTTAGCTTGTCTGATGACAGCTTTTTTTTTTCTCTTTTTCTTTGCATATCCATCATCATCATGGGTTGGACAGAATTTTGCTGTATTGTACACTATGAATCTTTGAATACCTACTTTTTGAAACTTTTTTTTCAGGATAGTGACATTTTTTCATGTTTGTTTTCAGGTACCATTTTTGAAATGTTTGTAGAGTGTCACTATGTTTATTATAATTTTATTCATAAAATTGGATGCATTCTCTAGATTCACAGATGAGATATCTGGTGCTAAGAGGCCAGTGCCCTGCATGCACAAGGAGGATTGGGAAGGTATGTCAGAACTTAAGAAGTTATGAAGTTAAATTGTGTCTTCCACACCAAATAAAACCCTCTGAGTTCCTTGTACAAGCTGGCAGATTTGTTACTGGGTCTCTCCCAACTTTGCTCTTCTCTACTGCCTCAGCACCACTTCAGGGTTGTTGGGAAGGATTGCACAAACAGCACTACGCACTGGCTTTATGCAGACATCTCGGCTCCTTTCACTTGTGCCTTCAGAACTTGTACCTTTTTTATGATCCCCTCAATCTAGGCAGTTTACATTCTGGGCACATGAGCAAAGGCATAAAGCGTACCACAAACTAACAGTCCCGATCGGTCATAGATTCCCTGCAGGAATAAGCGCTGATAGGGATTTGCATCCCAAAGTCAGCCCTTTCATTGGCAGACGTGGCCTGGTAGCTCAGGCTTGGTACCTTGCTCAGGAGGTGAGAGTGATTTTCTTGTTACAAAGGGAATTACCACGAGACCTGAGAAGGTGTGCTGCAAGACAGCGCACTGTCTCAAGATGGTTATTTCACTCAGTAGACAAAGTGGTGTAATCAAAAGATTATACAGTAACAGCAGAACTGTTGATGAATGTGTACTGCCAGCACTTACATTATACTTTGAGGAGAAAGAGAACCAAACTGGCCTGTGGTGACAATTTTCAGAACAGCGATCGGGTGCCCAGTCTAGCAGTGTGGTTCGCGGGCCAAACATCTGAGCTTTCACACTTGCTCTTATGGGTTTCTCTTTGCACATGTGGTCATTTTTCTCTTTCCCGAAATGTAAAATTGGCTATTTTATTCCCACCTGGGCATGTCATAATAATTAATTAGTTGACATTTAGAAGGAATTTCAAAGGCGTGAGCTTATAGGATCTTGTTAAATGTAAGACTCGAAGGCCGATGGCCTGCTTGTGTGTTTCACCTGAGCAATCTCATTGCAGTCACGGAGCCAAATCCCTTCCTCATCTATGAGGTGAAAGCCTTGGAGGTGAAAAACCTCTGCAGCCTGCATTTGAAAATTTGATTTAAAATCTATCTGACCATAATTTCTGAACCCTGGCAGGATGAATTAAATCAAAGTAAGGGAGCTGAATATATGACTCAGATTTTCTATTCTGAGTACTCAGCAGCTCTTACTGAAGTCAAGAGGAAATGTGCAAAGTTGATTTTTTTTTAAAACAAATCAGTTCACTTAAACAGCTAATTCAAGCATGAATTTAAGAGGCCAACTGTGGTTATCTTGGCTTCTCAGAATATTAAAGAAGATCTTTCATTGTATAGGCAAGTCATAATGGGTCTTCTCTGAAGGCTCATCCCTAGAAAAATTTTCATACACAAGAATTAATATTGAATGAGTGGAGTCTGCAACTACAGCAGATGTGAGTGGCACAAGGTAGATAATCAGCTGAAATGCTATAGACATAATGCACAGTTCACTGAAGTCAATGAAAGAGAAAGTTATATCTTTTTATTAAGTTTCAGCATGTAGCTGAAACTTTGCAAATGCATTGATTAAGTCTAAAAGCTATGTATTTGATTACAATATTAAGGTACTTTTTTATTATTGCAATATGCTTTTGAAAAGTTAGGTTTACAAACCAAGCATTGGTTAAAAAAAAAAAAAAAAAAAAAAAAAGGTATTATAGTGGTTAAATAGAAAATGCAGGGCTTATGCAGAGAA
>JAWLRI010000002.1:6759389-6808780 GCA_034781795.1 Crypturellus tataupa | reverse complement strand
TTTTTATTATTGCAATATGCTTTTGAAAATTTAGGTTTACAAAACAAGCATTGGTTAAAAAAAAAAAAAAAGGTATTATAGTGGTTAAATAGCATATGCAGGGCTTATGCAGAGAACTAGTGTGCCAGGAGCAGGTCCCATGCCCCACGAGACGCAGTACCGTGAGGGAGCTCATCAGTAGACGTGCCATGAACACACTCCTGTGACCGCGGAAGCAGTCCCGGGGGAGAGTCCGGGGGATTACTGAGTGTGCTGCCTTGCTGCCATGTCCCTGCCCCCAGCCCGGACGGGACGGGCAGTTTCTGACGGTCAGGCACCTCCATCAGCCTCCAAGCGGCTTCACTGCCGCTGCGCTGAAATGGGTGCCGCGCACCAGCTGTCGGCCTCGAGCGCCTGGAAGCGGGCTGCTGTAGTAACCCGTTACCGGAGCGCGAGGGGAGTGGGAGCCGTGGCTGTCCCTGGCTCGTGAGCTGATAGAGCTGATAGAGCGAGCGCACGGAGCGGTCCCTCTGATGGCCGTTGTGTCCCCTGCAGCCCCGCTGCCTCGCGCTCGCTTGGGCCGCTGCCCCTTCCCCGCTGTCCTCCCATCTCCCGTGTCAGCTTCTCTCGTCTAGATCCGTAGCTTCTGCTAATAGTAAGGATCCCACAGGTCTATTAAGTGACTTTCTTTAGGAGTGTTTTTAATAATTTTATGATTTAAACTGCTTGCTAACTCCGTGACAGTCAGTTCCTGCTACTTGCTGATCTGTTAGGCTATGTTGTTCAGGAAATCTCTGAACTCTGTAACAAGCTTAGGTGGAGGCCTAGGCCTGTCACCGTGTAAGTCTGCTCGGATAAGACAAGTTTCTCGCTCCTCACAGCCCGCTGCCACCGACGGGAGGCTCAGCTGCTGCTCCAGGACACCAACTGGCGCACGCTGCTTGCCACGCAAAAGCAGCAGGGCGGCTTTGGCAGAGCACAGAGTGGCAGGGTTCAGCTGTGCATCTCTCAAATCGCTTTTCGCCCATCTGGGTGACTGGGGGAAAATGAAAGGACCTGAACAATTCTTTTCCGTGTTATGTTTAATATTGCATTCTGAAAAGTCATATTGTGGAGAGCAAAAAGTTTTGGTTTTAGTATACACCATTTTCTGATTATATTTTGACCATTCTTTTTTACCGAATAAATAATGAGGAACAATATGAAGTAACGCTGTTTATTCTTCTTGCATTACCAAGCAGCTTGTGCTCTTGGACATTTGGCCTTGTATTTCTCTCTAAATCAGGGACCCAGAAGAAAACCAATCAGTATTCCTGTTAAAGATGTTTATTATTTATTTTCATGCTCTAAGCAGTTTTTATCTTAACCAATGCATTAAAAGTTAGCAGCAATCATAATAGTATGATCATTCCTTTATGATGGCCAATTCCTGTAAGTAACTTATTCTTAATTGCTGACTGTGTTTTGCTAATGAATGCTCTATAAGGATTTCTGAATTTAATCATTGCGTAAGGATGCAGCGTACCTAACGAGAAGGATTTCAGATGTGACTAATGACTCATATTCCAGGCTTCAAGAGAGGGTATAACTGAATGCAATGTGGATTTTTAAGAATATTTGTTGTTAATTGAATTCCCTGTTGTTACTCTTTTTTAGCATGTGTATAGATAAAAACTATATCACAGTGTCATTATTTCAACAAAATAAGATTTTAAAGTAAAACAAACAAAGCCACTGTGATACAACTGTAAAAATAAATTGTGTGTGAGAACTGATATAGGTCAATTTAGTGTTCTCCATATTCACTGTGACAGTTATTGAAATAGCTGGAGGCAGAGTGGTTACTGATACACTATACTGTATTTAGAGGTTTGGATACTGTGGCATCAAAAGCAAGACCATTTGGAGCACTTAAAAGGGTATTGGTGATACAGAGGTTGAATTTCATCCTGAGACCGGAGAAAATGATTCTCATGGGTGTCTGTGCTGAGACACTGTTGAAAAACACAGTAGAAGCTTAGATGCCTATGTGATTATTATTATTATTATCATATTTTTGTGACATTTAACTGCCCTGTTCCTCAGTTCTGTACACTTGCCTACTTAGGGATGGGTAGAGATGAAATACATAAAAAAGGTTAGATGCTCGGGATGCATAAAAAATGGTTAGATGCTCAGATATTACACTGACAGAGGTCATTTAGCCCCACATAAATAAATAATAATCCTACCCATTACATTTACCAGAAAACGAAGAATGGGACTTTGCCATGCTAGGCATTGCACAAAGTAGTCAACGGTTCCTGTCATGTCCTGAGGAGTCTGTTGGCCATATGGTTAAAGTGCACGCAGCCCAAGAACACCCGACAAGTAATAGAATAAATATATTAATATTTAAAGGTGAGAAATGACGAGAAATTGAGTTTGGAGTTGCACCACACCTGTAAAATGCACTAGACTTGCCTTAATAGCACTTTCCAATAGCAAAGCTGGATTGTGAATTATAGAATTCTATTATTATTTTAAAACCTATGTTGACTATAACTTTTCCTTTACAACTATTTTGTCTAAGGATTGCATTATTTTTTATTGAAGTGAGAAAGAAATATTCCATCCATGTTTTCATGTAACTCAGCTGAGTAAATTTGGATTGCAACTCTGCTCAGAGCTGTGTTTTATTATCACAGTTCTAACCTTTGCATGGACAGCTGTGCTAATGGCGCTTGAAATGTTTTGTCGAAGTTTAAGTCTGATTCCAGGAAGTGCATAGATACTTATATTCTGAAAGTAAGATCAAATGTGTTTTTTCTTTTGTACCAGTTATTAGTTATACTGCCTCTATCTTGCAGATTTTATGATCTCCATAAGCCTTAAGTTGTGAGATAAAAGCATGATTTTAATTTCACATTGACTTGACTTTCAGGTAACTCAGTATGAGTCACAAGGAAGTAAAACTTTTAAATGCACTTGAATAAAATTGGTAATCTATGCTAATTCTCATTAGAGGATTAGAGTGTAAGTATTTTGTGAAGGCATTTATATTAAGTTATTTTTAATTGACAGAAAAAAAAATCAGAAGAACTTAAAATATGAGAAACCACCATTATTCAGAAGTTTCCAACCAGAAAATTATTTGTCTAGCTTGAGTGTTCTAAGGACTCTGTATAGCGAGTATGCTGAGCAATTTTAGTTAACCTTTTTTTTTTTTTCCTTTTTTTTTTTCTTTTCCCAAGCCCTCTAGTGAAAAATTAATCTGAAACATACTTCAGTTTTGAGGTTATTGTTATTCTTTATAGCATGAGGACTCTGAGTGAATGAGTCAAGGTGTTGCATTGTCTCCATTTTTCTTGTTCATTAGTGAAAGACGGTAGATCTTGCAGTGCTGATCCTTGTTTATTAATGATAAACAAGATGATAAAAAAAATGTGGCTATGTGAAACAGGAAAATTAAGAGAATATTCTTGAATAAAACTGTATTTTTTTTTCTTGAGGAAAAAAAAAGCCACCATTTTTCATGGGCATCTAGTGCAAAGGTAGGCAGATTCACTGTGGCATTTTTTTCCTTTATTTAAGAACTGTCTAGAGTTGTGGAAACTGTTTTACCCAGCTGTGATACAAATCACCTCCATCTGATGTTGTATCTAGTCAAAGTGGTCAGTCTACTTCCCTGGGAGGGTGAGAAAGAAGTATCTTCCTAAGTGCAGAGGAAGAGTGTGACTTGGCTAGCCAGAGATCACTAAGGAAAAGGGAACAGTGTTGCTCAGAAAGGAAAACCGCAATAACCAAGTGCTGAGAATCAAACTGGAAATCTCAGTGCTTATTATCAGGAGCAGAAACTAAGCAAACAGTGCAGGAACTAGAAAGGCAAAGAGTGATACTGGAAAAAGGCTAGAAAGAAAACTGATCTATTAGAAAAGGGAAATGGCCCCAAAGTCTGTGAAGCTGAATATGTATGATTTTGTGTATATTTATATTCTGGAAGGATCTAGAGTGTTTTATTCTAGTTTTATTCTAATAGTGTATGGCGTCCACAAACAATCTATTTAGGGATCAGCAATCACCACTTACAAAACACTACAAGGAGAGATACAACTGAGCCTGGTCAATGAAATGAAGTCAACAGCAGAGACTTAAAAATAATAATTTGCAATTTGTTACTATATATTTATTCTGTATTCAAAGTATATAGGAAATACGTTTTGCTCTTTGGTGGCAACTGCTGTTGCATTCAAGCTTTATATACTGCTAACAGGTTATATAAATCTATTGAATTAAAAGATATTGTGTACAACAATTTGTTTTAATTATAAAATATCGCATGTTCTGTTTAACTCTGAGTTTAATGAATGGCTATTTAATTAAGGGTTTTAAATCAGGTAATCAGTTTGCATCACTGGGCAACAAGTAATCAGTTTAAAACAGGCAGTTGAGCAATCACAAGGAGCAATAGGTAAACCTTTTGCTGTTATTGTTTATTGGCTAATTAAATAATCTGGGCTCCAGAGTACATATAACAGAGAGCTGACAGTGCGTAGGAAGAATGCCAGACTGAGTGCTTGATAGCGCTTGATGAAGCTGTGAAAAGGCTGCTTGAGGCTTGTCATTTGCTATGTTCACTATACCATGTTTTGCCAACGGAGGAGTCACCGTGCCTTGTTTCTTTGCCCATCACTGACAAGTACAACTAACAGCAAGTCCTAAAAGATATTTGTTACTGGCTATTCTATTAAAAATGCATTAATAAAGTTTTCTTGAGAATTTGTATCTTCAGGGTGAGATAAACTCACACACATAAACTCACTTTTTATGTCACTTAAGGTGGCATAAGAAATAAGGCTGCTCTATCTCCTTAGTCCTCCTACCCTGCATCTGTATTTTTATTTTTCATTTTAAATAATGTCTTCACCTGAGGACTCTAATGTTAGCCATTCAGTTTTTGATTTAATAGATTTACCTGTAAAGGGCACCATTCTGATAATGCAGGATGTATTTTAGAGGGCAAAAGATTTCAGCCAATGGTCCTTCTAGTATCAAAAGCCGTGAGTAATCCACTGAATCGTTTTAGCAAGCCAACCAATCTAAAAATATGAACTGATGTATAATCTAAGATTATAGGAGGTTTGTAAAGGCATTTAGTTCAGATGAGAGACCAAAATCAAGCAGGTCCCAAAATTAATTATGGGGAAGTGTCAGGGATTTGTTTATTAGTGTCACCTTTAAGGCTTTTGGTCTTAATAAGAAGGAATTGATACCTGGTACACATCACATGCACCTATATCCACTGTTTTTCGAGATTTTTTTCCCCTTCTGTTCAGATTATGGCAAATACGGGTTGTATATTTAAACTTCAAAAACAGATTCCTTCTCTCCATCACAAAAGACCTAAGTAATCATAATGGTACATGGGTGCAAGACAGAGCAGTGAAAGATGTACTACATAAGTGCAGTAGCATAACAAATATTAAATTACTGTTCTTTTTCTGTGCCTCTTTCTCCACAGCCCATTTATAAAGCATTCTTTTCCTGTTCCTCTCTATGTTACTTGCAGAGCAAGGGACATAAGATGGGTGAGAAGGTTCTCTTCTGTTTTGGTGTTTGGAGGAGAGGAAGGTCCGGAGGGGGATTGTTTTGCTGTTTTTCTGGCGACAACTTCAAAATAAGTATTTCTTCACATCAACCTACCAACGTCTGCACAACATACTGCATCTTACAGCAGATTGTAAAGGAAGAGAAATTCTCCTTTAACTTTTATAACAGAGTTGAATTGAATCTCTTGTATCTTTTCCACCCATAGTGGAAAAATATATCAGTGATCATACCTTTTATGATTTGCACTGTCCTACCAGACTAACATTTTGTGAAAGGACTCCCTATAGATGGCACCAAAGTGAACATCACAGGAGTTGCACAGGAAAAGTCACAGCTTTAGAGTTTGACAAATATGTAATGGCATGGAATCACCCATTTACTGAATATTTTTATGGTGTTATTAAATGTTATTAGAATAAAATTACAGTCCTCCAGCTGACTCCCACTAACTAGAATTTGGGGGGTGGATCTAAGATAACATGGCCTGAATGACTTAATTTGTTCATTTCTGGGCTCTTCTGGCAGTACTGGAGAGCGTGACTTGTGTAAGCAGCAAGTTCGGTCTCTGAACCCCTACAGGTGCAGGTGCAGAAGAAAGGATACAGACTGATAATGTTGTCCCAGGTGATCTTTCCTCCAGCTGTGTCCTGGTTCTCCTGGTACAGCAGCAAAACCCTTAAGTGGGGAAATAAGGCAGTACTTGGTTACATGAGGAATGGCCCTGGCACTATCATGTTTCTTCATGGAGTTTCCACCCCCAAGCCACACGATCATCTGCTCAGGTACATGCTGGGAAGCAGCATCACTCAGAGTGCCTGTGATTGGGATGTGCATCCCTCTTTTTTTTGCTATCAGTCTTTTTGTCCAAAGAGGCTCAGCACGCTGCTCCTGCCATAAGGTCTGCAATGCCAAAGGGAAGCATTAGCATCACTCACAGTGTTAATTGCTTTCCAACTTTGACTACAAAGACAACAAGTAGAAAAAAATTCTCTGTAGAAACTGCACAGAGGAGTCTGTCCCATCATAAATTCCCCTTCACAAGGCAAAGTAACTTGATATTACATTGCTTTTAAAAAAGGTCAGCCTGAGCCCTGAGGGGAGCTCTAGGGCTTACTACAGAGGGGAGAAGTCTGTACTGTGAGCCTTGCTATTACGTCCCCAGTGAGGTGGAGAAGGCGACTGTTAATGCAATAGAATATATGAAATAAAAGGAGCCAAGTTTTACAAATTGATCAGGAAAACCACCTGCTATTTTCAATTTTAAATGTAATTTTAAATATTGAAAAATAATAGGGAGTGCAAAAATAAACAGATGAAAAAAGTATGAAACTTGAACAATGATGAATTATGGTTTTGGAAATGTGCCTAAGAAAGGGATGACCTGCTTGGTAAAAATTCACAAATACGGACTTTTAGGGAAGCTTTCTGCTATACATTGCTAAATTGGGGGGACAGAAGTAGTCTTTCCACTGCAGATGTTAATATCGCCATCCCATGTGCAGGATAGTGCTAAGTGAATGCTGTAAGAGGTATGTAATTAAAAAAAATATATATGTTCCTCTGAATTTTGCAGGGGAATGAGATGGTTAGTGGCATTTTTGACATGACATTAGCTGATAAAAGACAATGGCCCCAGTTCAGTGTAGGAATTATCATCGCTTCACTCCATTTTTATCAAAAATCTTTCCAATTTGTGGAAGTCAGGATAATTTGAATGTGTGCCTATGACAAGAATCCATAGATCATGTTTCATTTTGGCTTTTTCGTTACTCCTTTACAAGACCTCTGTCCTTGCTGTTTCATCCGGGTACTGCAGGTCCGCTGTGTCCTGTCCCCATAGCAGGAGCTATTGCAAGGTCCGTGCAGAAGCAGCTATGACTGGCACAGAGCACCTGCAGCCGCGCTGCCCGGACCTGCCCCACGTGCCCAGCACGAGAGTGATTTCCCCTGGTGATACATAGGGCTATTACAGTGCTAGGACTACTTAGCTTTCCTCTAAAAATTGTGTCTCTTCTGAATACATCATGTGTTGTAGGCTCCGCGTCCCAGCCATTTTGAAACTGTGTTGTGCCATAGTTAATTTATTATTATATTGTTTAATCAAGTTGAAAACAAATCGTGCTACTTTAATTGCCATTGTCTTCATTTTTTTTTTTAAGCAGACATAACTTTGTTTCAATTTCCTTCTCATTGATAGAATGCAAGTTGTAACAATTTTAATGTGACTGGAAGGGAAGTTTAACTGTTGCCAGCGGTGACTTTGCTAACAGCAGAGTATGCAGTAGCTCAACCCCTGGGGTGTTGAACCTGTATGTTCATCTGATAGTACCTGTAGCGGGTGTTTGACACCATGGACATTTTGCATGCAATGGCTGAGCAAAAAAGAAGTGAATTCTCTTTACCTTGTACACAACAACAGTCCTAACTACTCTCCTTTTGGGAACAATCTTGCATAAAGTACGACAGAAACCCCAGAAAATGCCTTGCTTTTTCTGACTGTATTATACTTAGTCACTCACATTCTTCTTCATGATATCCCACAGTCTTTTATATCAGTCTGCCATGACATTCCAAAGCCAATAATGGATCCAAAACATGGGAGTTGCTTAGGAGCTGGTGAAGAGGTTTAGGAATAATACAGCCATTTCCAAGCTTAGAGCCAGTCCGCTTCAGTGGAAGACTGTCAGTGAGGCAAGGCAATAAGCAGTCCTCCATCTACTAGCGATTTCCTGAAGTGCCATTAACATCTCAGAGACACTGGGAGCTGGTGGAGTGATCTTTCTAGGCTCTGTGCGTGCTTACTGGCTGCCTTCAGTTACCTTCTCACAGGAAGAGAAATTTGCTCTAGGCTTTTGGGTTGTGAATGCATTTCTAAGCTGACTTTCTTCCAGGTCTCACTGCTGTGCAGCTGTCAAAGGAGTTTAACTCAACCATGTCTCATTTCCTTATTCTCTTGACTAACATCTAGAAGCAGAAAGATAGACATGAGCTTAAATTATGGTTATCGTGTATTTAAATCTGCTTGCAAGTCTAGATATTTGAGAAATCTGTTTTACTTGTAATGAGGAGAAAGAAACTTAAGAAAATACAACTTTTTGGTAATTTTTTTGGTAAGTTTTGTTGCATTAAGCTAGTCTCTGAGAACATGGTGTTTTGAGGCAGTAGGCATATGTCAATTGCTAGAGTAGAGCTGTGCTACCCATACACGCAGTAATAAAGGATTCTATAAGCTATAACTAAGATGGATTCATCTTTAGGGGTTTTTGGCCTGAAGATTTCTTAATAGGCATGGAAAAGCTCATTTAAAATGGCATAACACATCATTCTTCCATTTTTCCTCTTGGGATGAAAATTGCAGCTGGGCATATGCATCCAGTATGTACCAGTATTGCTGAGGCAGAGCTTCGAAAATATTCAAGATTCATTTATCCCAGCATTATTTATTATTGGTTTTTTTTTTTTTTTTGATTGGAATCTTACTTTTGAAAATAAATAAAAGGCCAAGTTGCATGGTGTCTAAGAGATATGGATTTATTAGAAACAGTTTTGCTCTTGTTACACAAATACAGCCTCAGCAGACATATATGGGATATGCCTTCATGTAATTGAGAGCAGAATCTCCTGAGGTGACTGGGTACACAACCCAAACTTTCAGTGTAAGAAAAACAGTGTGTGCCAGTTTTGCTCTGTTTAATTTGTATACGCGCAATAACACTTCTGATCATTAAGAAAATTTTTAAAGTCATTTCCACAAATTGCATGCAGAACATACCTCAAGATTATATAATTGCCCTTCTACATGAAACAAGCACCTGTTCTCTGTCATATCCTCAGACATGTTATCTGTAACTTCTTAGCTGAGAAAAATTCTGTCTCCTACCAGCAAAGCATACGCAACAGCTTAGTTAATAGTATTTAGCCACCATTAGTCCATTCTGTGAAGAAGCCCAAATGTCACCCCTTTTGCTCTGTATCCAAATGCAAGGACAGAGTTTTCTGACATGTGGCTTTTCTGACCTGTCGCTTTGCACAGTGTTAGCTCATTAAAGATATTTTGGAAGGCATGAGAAGAATCTACCCCTTCTTTTGATAAGTTAATGTGACCAAAAAAAACCCAAAAACCTCTTTAGAAGAGTTAGCTTTCCTACGCTACTAAGACTTTTCCAGGAAATCTGTATCTTTCCTCACATCTTCCCAGCAGACATTTTTAATGTAGGTCCTTTTGAGCTCTTGTGTAGTTCAATATAATTTAACTTTGCATTTTCCCATTTGAAATAGTAGTTGAAGTAAGTAGTTGAAGTACGTCTATAGACAAAGCAGCCCTTCTGTTATTGTTTGGTAGCTTCCACCAACATTTTCTACAGAAAGTACCAGATGAATTACTGATCTACAAACGTATGCTACAAAGTGCAGCTCCTTTAACAGCTTGAGCACATATTTTAAATTTAACACTCCCAGGCAAGGTGTAAAGGCTGATAGACAGCTCAGCATGGGTCAGGTGACAAGCAGAAACCCTTGCAAAACGCGTTGTCAGAAAAAGAGGGGAGATAATAAATTTACATATCTGCAGGGAGAGAAGTAACACGACCAACATCTCTTGTGATTTTTGAAGGGGGAAAAAGATGGAACAAAAGAGAGCAGTGGAACAGCACCTACTATATGCACAGAAAAAAAATATATATTTTTCCACAAAGTCAAAGTTATTCATGTGTGACAGGGCAGATGAAGATTTGGTATCCCCCTGGAAGCCATGTGGACAGCAGGGCCCTGAGTGCATTAATAAGCTTTCATCACCCTAAACTGCAGCACCTGGGACCTCCTACCCAGCGTAGCTGCTGCTCCCAGCCCCAGCAGCTCCGTTGAGCTTGGACAAGGAGCGTTGTCCCAGCTGTGTGGCAGTCCCCGTTGGAGCCTGTCTCCAAGGTGTGTCACAGAATCACAGTCACAATGAGTATATCGCAATTGAGTGGTCCCCAGCCCTGTCCCATCACCTCATGTCACTTGGGACTGTGGAGGAGACCTGTCACCATGCTAGCCCTGCCTTGGACTGGGACTCAACTCCCAGCTCAACCACCCTCATGGAGCAGCCTGGTCCTGCTGTCCCAATTATTCACTGAGCCCAGGCTGGATTGTCCCGGCTGGGGCTGAAATGGAGCTCACGGCTCAAGGGGCAGCAGGTGGTGATGGGTCTCCAGGTAAGGCTGGTCAGGGCAAGGGAAGCCTGACGTGGGCTTGGGCAGCAGCACCTGGGAAATGGTAAGTTGAGAATTCAGTCTATGCTTGTTGACTGATCTGTATTGATCAATTGCACAATTGTTTTGTCGAATCTTCTGGACGGGATGCTAATTCTTCTGTGACAGATGTTGGAGTTTAAGGGGATACTTAGACAGTAAGATTTTTATTTTTTTTTATTTGTTTTTAAAGTATATATTTACTGTTAACTATGTAGCTATACAATCAATAGCTAATAGCATAGTCTCCAACAGCATATACGGGAGGGAGGGAGTTTTTTTGTTTGTTTTGTTTTCTGCTCTGAATATTGTGATCTGTATTTGTCTGAGGAATAGAGAGACCATATGCCAGCAGGAAGAGCAGTGAGCTGCAGAGGATTTCTGTGTCTTGAGGGAGCTGGATTTAGCCTAAAGCAAGAGGCTAGGAAAGTGAAAGGGTAGAAAAAAAGTGATGAGAGACATTGAGGAGAGTAGGAAAAGAGGTAGATGTGAAGACACTGATGTAAATTATCTTAATATTTGCGGAACTCTGCTCTGGCTGCTTGTGACCTTACCCTGTTGTTTGGCAGCCTCTCTATCTCTTTTCTCTTCCAAGTCATGTGATTGCTGGAAAGTAAAGGAGCTACTAAGAGCTGTGACTGTTCTCTGCATGTTTTGGAGACTACTGGGACCAAAACGTCTTCAACTTGTCAGTTGTATGCTATGCAGTTTTCAATGCTGCATATTTTAGGATGCTTTTAAAAATTCCATTTATCTGCATTTTTTGACTGTCAAAAGACCTTAAAAATTAGCTTGTGTCTTGCTGAGTCTTTCTGTTCCTACGTAACAAGAATAATAGTATTCCTGACCTGCAGTTATGTGTGGATAGAAATGTGCTTTGCCAATGCAACACACCAGGCATGCTTGGTAGCTGCTTGAAAGTCTCCCTGTGTGTTTAACCACTGACTTCTACTTATGGTTGTGTGCTAGCAGCCAGTTGCAAACAGTTAACACTCACTATTTTCTTGGAGAACTATGCCTAGGTCTCAAAAATGTTCAGGATGTGGTTTCCTTTCATGCACTAGAAACTTTAGTCCAGCAATTTGAGGGCTTTGTCTCCTCCCAAGTGTTTCAGAATACCTGGAGAAAAAAAGAAGCCTCATTACCAGTCACTGAAGGCTCTAGACCGTCAGTTATTTGTGAGTCTTTCAATGTGAGATTACATAGCATTGGTAAGCAGGTTATTAGAGTGAATACAGGATTGACTGGAGAATGGTAGCAGAGCTACGCTTGAGAGGTCACTTAATTAGTCTGTTAATTGTTGGTTAAAGATAATTTACTTTCTCTTGGTGGGGGGGGTGCATAGCAATGTTTCTTATTGTCTGCAGCAAGCATTTTTAAAGTCTCTTAAGCAGAACTTGAGATTTTGGATATTAGCTATTATATTATTTAAATATACAGTTTTTCTGTTCTAGGAAATAGTGATATCCTTGAAACAAGTTAGGAAAAGTGTACTTTATGTTTTGAGGATGGGGTCCTTGCCTTTATCCAAACAAAATCTAAATGAAAACCTGGTAGCCAAGTAATTACATTTTTTTTCCAAACAATTATTTGAAATGGACTCATTTTTTACCCAGCACAATTACTTTCCAAAGCTAATGTGCCTGCCACACTGAAGGGAGTGGTGGGTATAGTCACTGAGCAGGCCCTTTCTCTATCTCTCTCTTTTTTTTTTTTTTTTTTTTTTCTCTCTTCTCTTCTGAGCAACCTGGTTAGTGGCTCGGTACCTTTCTGAACACCAGGTTAACTCCCTGTTTTCTCTGTTCAACTTCTTTTTTTGCTACTTTTCCTTATTCTCAGTAACTTTCACAACTCCTTCTGAGGTCTGATCAGGTTAACTCCTTTTGATTCATAGTAATTGCTTGTCAGTTAATTCTGACACCTTCCGCAAACAATAATTCTGTTTATATAGAGTGAATGAATTTCTTTATCTCAACTAACAATTATTCATTTTGCTGGAAATGCACATTTTATTCAGCTGAGCCTCAAGTCACATGCTTGAGGAAAAAACTCAAGTATTTAATCTGTTTTATAAAGTTTGTTAATGACAAATTCTTGCTGACAGATTGGAAAACTAGGTCCACTGTGTTGGGGTGCATTCAGTTTAAAAATGTGATTAACTAAATGCCAAGCCATCAAAAAAATTTTGCATGATAAAGGAGAAGTTATTAGCATTATGTCTGTGCCCAATGATTTCATAATGTGCATTTTTAATATATTTAAACAATTCACAGCTCATAGCCATTTTCAAAAAGTAGAGTATTACAACTATAAAAAGAGAAACCTGAAACAACTTTTTACTCCTTCATGCCTTCTCCATTTGTGTTTTCATATCTTTCTACCATAGCTGCACCCTGGGAGAATGTTTGCCAGTGTAGCACAGTGTGCTGATGTACGTAGGTAATACGTATAGGATTACGCTTAGGATGATTTAGACTTTCCACACCTGCTAAATAATGTGAGCTATTTTATGGCTGTATTAATATCCAATTTTTGCAGAGTTGGTAAAGTGCATGATGAAAGTTAAAACTGATCATACAGCTTCTCCCTGTTGAACTGAACTTCTGCCTCTTTCTTATGCAGCTGTAGGTACATGTTGATTTCTGATTGATTGTTCTTAATTTTCTAATTAACACAAGAAGTGTTTTCTAATCAAAAGAAAGTTTATCAGCATTGTCTACTCTCTTTATGGATTTCATTTGCTTCTTTATTTTGGTTAATAGTTCCTGTTTATGCTCTTGATAACTTGAAAACTGAAAGCATTAGAAAATAAATTAAAGGTGGGGGGAGAGTGGGAAGGGAGAGAGTTCTCATCTTCTGTGTTGTTTTATGCTTTTTGGCATCATGCATGACTTTGGTTTCATGATCTGTTATTGAGGCAGATAACAAGATCATGCTACCATGTAAGAAGAATATTTTTCTGTTAGGAAAGGGAAGAAAAATAACTTCTTGTGAACAGCAGTTCTTTATTCTTGGTCAGAGATGAGTTTCTGGATAAAAGGATATGTTTCTTTTTTGTTTTGCGTCAAAAAGGCAGACTTAAAAGCTTTCTAGTTGATCAAGTGGCTTGGAGATCAAAGAAATAACACTATGTTGCCCTGTATTATGACATGTGAAACTACAGCACGTTAGTTCTGCCCATTCAAAGTATTCCTTTGCTTCCTGAACTGTTTTTAGTTCCATAGAAACCCTGCCACAACATTTGACTGTCATCATGGTTGTTGAACTTCACTTGATGTTTATGTACATGCAACGAGCAAAATTAGATTACAGACATTGTTTCTTGTTGTGGTAATAAATTATTTCTATCACTGATCACCACACTAGCAATATAGAATATGACTGTAATAATACATTTTCAGATTCCACGGCTTCATGTGGCTTGTGTGGCAAGTAAGTTGTTGAGGTGAAAAGCAATACGAATGTGGTTGTGATAGAAGTACTCTGCATAAATATTCTTTCATTTCATACTCTTTTCATAAAATTTTAATCTCTTGAAACAGTGCTAGTAAACAGACCTGTTATTTAGAGGGATTCACCTGAGGAATGGAAAAGCCCTTGCTGTGCAGGTATACTTTTTAAGGTTTTGGAGCTTACAGCAAGGATGTGTAAACTAGCTTGTCTTATCCCATGTGTATAAGAATTGCAAAGAAATTACACAATAATGAGGGTGAGGAGAGGTAAGAGTGAATTGGGCTTGATCAGTCTGGAGAAAAGATGGATTTCAGGGCACCTAACATCAGCCTGCAGGGAAGTACTGGGTAAGTTCAGATAAGTTAGAGTAACTTCTTCATCACGAGGACAGTAGATCAGGACCTCTGAGCTGACCCTGCTCGGAGCAAGGGGTTATCTGGCTGACCTCATTCCAGCCTGAATTATCCTCTGAGCAGTCAGCATTCTTGTCGATCCTCCTTCTTGAAGGGTTAGACCCAGAAAAATGAATACATTGCTATTCTGCTAAAAGTCTTTCCTCATAAAAATAATTTCGGATTTTTTTTTTTTGTTTGTTTTGCTGACATTCAGTAGGGGAATTGGATTTTCTGCAGTTCCTCTTACCCTTTTTCTTGGAGTTCCCGTTGTCTTTTTCCGATGGAGTGCTAAGAGTAGCTTTCCTTAACCATCCTTAACCTAGGTGATGTTGCAGAGTCTTCGTGAATCTGGAAGTGTCAGGCACTAAGCCTGTTTAGGGACCACTGACACTCAACCAGTTTACCCAAGATGGTCTTATTTTTATTTTCTTAATGTTTACAGAGGTTAGGAAGGTGGTTAGTTAGTTCTTAGTGCTTCAATATAGACAAAGATTGTTCAATATAGACAAATGGTGTTAGTACTTCAGTACAGACAGTCACAGCAATTACTAGTCTGTACTATCTGTGTGGTTAGAAAATAGGCAGCAGCCAATTCACTTATCAAAAACAAAGATGAAATGTGCTGTGACCAGCCTACTCATGTCTTGAAGAGTCATGGCTCTGACACTGTCCCCAAGTTTCACTGTGGCAGGTGGTTGCCATTTCTGCTACCTACAACCCTATTTTAAGAGGTTTCTGGTCACTTCTGTCCGTATGAGAGGTTCTTTATGAACCCTATAAAAGCGACTGCTTGTCAGTCATTGAATGATAAAACGTTGCTGCCAGAGTACCGATTCTGAAAGAAGTTGGTTAAAGGCAGAAGGGGATGTGTTAACCATATTGCAAAATGGACACTTTATAGTATATCCATTTATAGCAAAATCATGAGGTGTTTTGTTTTACTTTTTAAAAAATGATCACATAAAAGAACTCTTGGATTATAACAAGTCACAGAGTAGACAGCTGAAACAACTGAAAAAGACAGCTCAGAGGGGGGGAAAAAGCTGTTAAGTAGAAAATGTGAATTAATATATTTATTTTCAGAACTCATTTATATTTTTCATTTTTGACTTTACTGCCCCAGCAAATCATACCTACAGATAAAATTCCTGTGGGGAAAAAAAAAATCCTTACTTTTAAAATAGTAGACTAAACATTATGCACTAGTATTTAAACAGTGTAGATAGTGGAAATCTGGTGAGATTCCTGTGAACTTTTAGAAGTGCCAAATTCCTCTTTCAAAAAATTTATGAACAAAACATCCAAAAAGCCTATTTGTAACTTCCAAAAATCATGACTAATCCAATTAGTTGGAATCTAGGCACAGTACTCTGATAAGCACTAGATCTACATAGTAATTCTGTTTGGACTGAATATGTTACCACTGGAATCAATGAACTTTGCTTCTGATTTCCAGAAAGATGTGGAAATGTCTGTCCCTTTTCAAGCTATTTTAGCTTCTACATCCTATATCGAAGTGCCTCATATTTGGTAAAATACTTTGTGAAAGTTTTTCAACACAGTTATTTCTTACAAATCTCATATGGAATAGTGTAGAATGTCTAGGTAGCTTTTTAGCAAAAGTTGGGTTTTGTTTTTGTTCTTTAAAGGTCAGTTGCTTTTTTTTGAATATCTCCTATTCATTAGTAGTGCAGGACATTAAAACAGTAAAAGTTGATAGAAATAAAATAAATAAATAAATGAAAGGCATATGTTACTGCCAATTCAGACCCTGAAAAAGGCTTTCTTCATTTATTATGCAAGAACACCTTTCCCTATTTATACTTTTTAACTAAGGCAAGCATGTGGAAGAGAAATGGTAGAGCTCTACAGAGTTATCATACATTGTATTACACAAAAACCTTGCTTGTTCTTAGACGGATCTTCTGTGGGAGGTATCAAATCGAAATGGAAACTTGAATAAAACACCAGAAGAAACTGTGGTTTGAGCCATTACAGTTGTCATAAAGTAACGCTGCAGTATAGCTTGAAATGTTTTTTTTAATGCTACAAAATAGAAGGCAGTAGAGAAAGAAGAAAGACTCTGCAGTGATCTCTGTGTGTGTATGTATGGATTGTCAAGTAGAGCAACTATATGTGTCCTAGGAAGAATCTAATGGGCAAAAAACAGTATAGAAGTTACCATCAAATTAGTTCAGTAAGTGCTATTGTGACTTCAGATAGATTGCTCTTATTTTTGCTTTGTAAAGCAATCCATCTCATATTTGCATCCTGTTGGCTCACTAAACACTAAGGAGCATGCCAGTTATCCTTTAACTCTGGCCTTAGTAGGACTCCCTTGAAATACAGATTTTTCTCTTCTGAAGCACAGAAACTTACTCATGATTTGCAGTCAAATTATAAAGAAATCATATAGTTACTCTGCTGCAGATTTCTGGAGAAGTTATAAATGATTCCTGAAGAACCAATATGAAAAAAGATAGGTATGAGTTTGAATGTTAGCATTAAAAAAAAAAGGTGCAGAGGTAACTGTTTACATTCGGCACAGGCATTAGAAAAATCCTACAGTTATATCTGGATTCTACTCTGAGTATACTGTTTTAAAGGCGGTTTTCCTTAAGTTTCTTTAAGTCCTTAAGTATTACAGAATTTTCTTTCCTGCCTATCTAATTTCTCAGATTTTTGGTGTGGTTCTGCCTATCAGCAGAACACTTAAGAATTTGATCACTTTAAATGTGTAGGTATTTTTCTGGTTCAGAAAAAGTGTGTATTCCAACGTGAAGGGTATAGAGGTTTGGAGTGAGTACAGTTTTCTTCCACTTTTATTAATCACTTTTATTTGAGGTGGGTTCCCTTACCTTAAGGGTAGCAGTCTGTACAAATTACAAAGTATTTAACAAGACTCCCATGATTATGTGACAATCCATTTTTAATGCCAATTACCCATCAACACCACTGAAATACCTTTATAGGTGATGATATTGTTTCTAACTAGTTATATTTGATAATATATATTTCTTTATTAAATCAAGTGTTGGACTGCATATGTGCACTGCAGCAATACCTGTAATGACTTTATAGAACCTGTTTTTATTATATTTTTCAACAGTGATGCAGAATGTTGCCTAAAATGGCAATGCAGATTAGCACATTGAATTGAAACAGGGCAGCCATTTATAGTATTTGAATACAACAGAATATGCTCAGAGTGCTTTATAACTAATTACCCCTTGGAGATATTATTTTGTGTGAAGTAGATCTTCTTCCATTAAATTGCCATTTATTTGTGACCTTTAATTTATCACAAATAATCTTCTTTCTTACATCCCAGGCAGCAATGGAGAACAACAATAAATTGCTCCATTGTTCTCTTTAAATGATACTTACAGCTTGGCATCCTTACAAGGAAGCTAGAAAGGATGCAGTTCAGGAGCTAAAATACAGGGCTTTACAAGGTAATTTTCCATCCATCTTCCAAAGCAACATTTTATTTCCTTGAAATTTTAGAAGTGCAGCTCAGCTTTGGAAGGGGACAACCCACCAGTCGTGTCTGGGAGAAGTGGTGGTTTGTGTCCTGTTTTAGTTATTGCCTTGGTCTCATCAGGTGGTTTTAAGTAGTCTGAATTTAGGCTGAACGCAGCTGCCCCTCAGGGCCTGCCAAGGTGCATCCACCTCTTCTTTTGGCTGCTCTGAGGCAGGACGGTCACCGTCCCCACCTGGGCCCAGGTGACCGTGGGCGAGTGGCCTGGCGCCGAGTCAGCAGGTTTCTGCAGCCCTGAAATGTCACTCCTCCTTCCTAAATGCACCTACCCTGTCCTGTAAAATCAAGCAAAGCTGACCTCTAGCCTCACCATGACATTTAGAGAAAAGACTACTGTAAAGTGTGCAGAAATTTTATGACTTCCTATTGCTAATGATAAATATTAATGATATTAGGTACTTGGTCACTGTTTCAGGAAAGGTGGAAAGTTCTGTTAAATATAAAGAAGCTATTTCATTAAAATCTGGATTGAATGTGGAGTTTAGAAAAAGGGGCTAAAATGCAAGCTTGTCGTCCTGTCCTTCGGCCTTTTGGTTAAATATTGGCAGCAAAATGCGGAGGCTGTGTGTTATGACATTCTCAAAAATTAAAATGGGTATAATAATCATGTTTAGTTTAATTTTAAGCATCAATAAAGGAAGTAGTGATTTGAGAGTCTGCAAGCTGATGCAGTTTATTCGCATGAAATACTTGAGTATATAACTCATATCTATGTGAAAGAAACAATGATATCTTTCTGGAAAGAACTTTCATATATAAAATGAACAGATTTCACCCTTGCCTGTTCAGGTTATAGATGTGCTGACTCTCTCAAATTGTTGAATGAATGAGACGTGTTGGCAAGAAACCCTCAGTAGCAGGTCAAGTCCTTTTGATTTCAGTGGTTCGAATACCTGACCGCTCGTGACTTTCTGAAGTTTAGCGAGAGTAACCCCCTTGCAAGCCTGGCTCTGTTTGCAGCGTGTCCTGCTTGAGCTTGCAGGAGTTGTCACTGACAGTGCTTGAGCCTCCTGGTCTTTGCCATCTTTTGGACTCCGGAGAAATCCTTGGATGCAGATCTCTTAAGTGTTGGCGTACACCCAAAGCCTTGCTGAGCTCGGCGAGGATATTCATGTAAGTGAAGGGGTCTCTACTTGGCGACGTGCCATGGGGCCTTGCAGTTGGCAGGACGGGAGAGGCGCTGGCTCTTTTCCTTCTGCCACCCGTTACTCCGCGTTTCTAACGGCTTCAGTGGGAGCACTAGGATTTATTTCCCATGTGCGTGGGTTCGGAAGACAAAAGACTCAGAGCTTCGAGTAACACTCTCCAAAGCACAAGTTTCAAAGGAAATCATCATTTATACCCCCCAAATATATGCTCTGAATTATGAAAAAGGCATGAGCTAAAAATGTTTTTTAATTAATTCTGCATGAAGTTATGCTGTGTTGAGATTATATACTAACGTATTGACTCTTACTGTGAATTAAAAAAAAATCCAAATAAAAATGCATACGCATGAGGATTGATCTGCGGTCTGGAGTGAAAAAGGTGCTGCAAACGTATCGCTGGGATGTGGGCACAGGGCGGCAGCTGCATGATGTAGCATCTGCCTCGCTTTACACTACGCCAGTAATGCTCTCATTTTACTTCTTGCTTTTGCTTTAAGGACTGTTTGTAGTATCCGCCTCATCTTGGACTGCTTTTTTTTAACACCGCCGAAGTAGAAATGGTTGCATTTAAACTGAATTCAGATTTCTTTTGTTGTTGTTGTCAAACTGTGCGTCGCTGGTACCGAGCGCGTCACGACGCGACCGTCGCGGGGTTGCAAATGCACTTGGCGGCCCCGCGACAGAGCACGAGGAAGTCGGAAGACGGGTTTAATTTCTTTATTTTTATTTTTTGTTTATTTTTTCCGGTTCTTCCCTCGTGCCGGCGGCGGCGGCGGGCGCCGCTGCTGGGCGGGGCCCGCGCCGAGGAACCGTTGCATAAATAATGCCGTTGGGGGGGGGGGGGGCTAAACTCGCCCGTTGCCATGGCGGCCGTTGTGCCTGGCTGAACTCCGTGCGTGCCTGGTGGGGGGGTGCGACCGCCGGGCTCGTCTCGTGGTGCCTTCGGTGAATGTAATTTTGTGCCACGGCTTGTGGTGAATTCGTTGGGGGGCTTTAAAAATAAATAAAACCGTGCGGGTTTTGTTTTTGTTTTTGTTTTTGTTTTTTTTTTCTTTCTGAACGTGCAGAATGGTTGGCAGCGTTCTCCGTTTAATTTGTTTTTTAAGTTTCTTTTTGTGAGTGATGAAAGGAGCGAAGAAAAAAAAAATGACTAGACCTGCCTGAACTCCCGCTTCTGAAAGGAGGGAAAACTCTCCGTGCAGCTTTGAGGCGACTTCTCAACTGCTCAGAGTGAATTTGGAAGCGCTTAAGGAGATTAATTTACAAGTGTGTGGCAAAGGTAAAGAGTTAAAGATGGAGTGCTCGTTTGGGGCTGCTTTGGAGTTGTATTTGGCTTAGTTTTGAAATGAGTTTGTGGAAAGCTACGGGGATTGTGTTAAATGTCACTTTGTAACGGCTTTGCAAATATTTTTTGGAGATCAGAATGTTTTACATCTCCTAAAGGTGGCTGTGTAGATAAAATAATACGTTTTTTTTTCAATTTCCACATGAAATGCCTTTTAACTTGTGACTGATAGAGCTTTTTTTTTTTTTTTTTTTTCCACATGATTATTCATATTGTAGTTTAAAAAACAGGTCTTCTCTATGGTCTATAAATGTATCTTTTTAATGGAGATGTCTTGGTTGCCTGCATTTTTTTTGTCCTTAGTAATGTTTTATCTGACTGTAGTTTTGGCTTGTTTTAGCTTGTCTAAAGCTAAGATTGAAGAAAACCAGTAATTCCATTGGGATAAAAGATCCAACTAATCTTTCTTGTGCAAAAAAAAAAATGTTATAGATGCATACTTGTAACTTGCAGACCTGTTGCTTTATGCTTTTATCCTAGAAAGTCATCTTAGTTCCTTGCTATGTGGTAAACAGTGATTGCTACTTTTTTGATTGTAATACTGACCAGGTGAGAATTGGATTTGCATCACTTATATGTATGTTTAATCTTTTTGTAATTTACCTTTCGGGTAAATTTTTGTTTAGATGGGTCAGATAATTTGAAATTCATTGCAGAAGATTAATGAAAAGAAAGTCCATGCTATGTGACCTCATAGGTTCATCTGGTGCTGCTGTAGTCCCCGTGAGATGTGACTGACTGCTCAGAGGATTAAATAAATGAATTTCATCCTGAAGTCAGTTATGGGAAAAAGTTCTAACAAACAGCCTTTTCCAAAACAAATCTCTTTACTTGTTGACAATTTATTTATGTTATGGTCTTTATTGCTGAAATCGAGTGAAATATCTATTAAGTAGGTGGTCGTGGGGAAATGGTCTATAGTACTTAAAACGGTAATTGTTTAAAGAGCAGACTGGTTTTACATGCTACTCCTGACTCAAGATACTGTGGGATGGTGCTGTGGATTAATACTGTTTAGTAGGGGAGTGCATTTGTCAGATTAAAATAATGTATCCTCGAGCACGCACCATCTAGAAGTCTACAAAGCTTAAAATACATGGCTTTGAGGGAACTCCCTTTTGCTGTAACCTATTAGATAACTCTTAGACTTACTGGTTAAAAATGGAAACAAAAGATTTTCTTCATCAAGCCCATTTAATCTGAAGCTAAGTTCTCACATGAGCACTCTCTCTCTCCCTCTCTCTTTTTGACATGTTCCAAAGTATTCTGAATGAAAAATCTCACTTTGGACGTTTGGATCCTTAAGAGAGCTGTAAAACTATTTTAATTCCTTAAAATTATGGCAGTAATTTTATCTGAAACAAGTTTAATAAGGCTAATTCACTTCTAAAATGGAGTTCTGTAATTCAGAAACTTTGACCAGTTGATGCTGGGCTCCTACAACGTAGTTCTTGCCATTAGTCAGATTCTAATACCACTCGTTAATGCTCTGCGTGGTACTCTTGTGTTGACTGTAGTGTTTTAAAGAACACTCTTTACTGTGCATTCTCTTGGCATTTTTTCTACTTACAACATAGTCTTATTTCTAAATCTATACAATTTATTGTTGGAGGCTTCTGAGGTTAAGTAAACAAAAATTCTATCTTTTCCTCTCTAAGAGGCTCTGTTAAAGGCCCATTAGTCTTTGTTTGGGGATAAATGTTGAAGTGAATGAAAAACAGTTACTAAGATTCATAAAATCCAGGGTTACAAAACCAATATGTGAAATTGTTTTAGCAGTTAATTTCAGTCTCCTTTCTGCATTTCTCTGAGTCAAGTGTGGAAATAATAATTCAGTGAAGTGAAGTCACTAATACAGTTTACCGCTTGTGGAACTCTAGTACAGTTGATAAATATTTCAACAAGCTGAAAGTTAGTGATACATTTTAAATGCATTGCTAAGCTGGGATACTCCATGGTTCTTTGCATACGTATTTGCATTATTCATTTGTGCTGTGCAAGTAGATAATAGGCCAAATTTATCTTTAGTATTACTTGACTGATTCCTGAGTAACTGAACTAATTCAACCATATGTGTACATCTTGATCTTTGAAAGTTAAAGGCCAACCTGGAAATACTTCAGCGATTTTTTTTTTTTTTTTTTTTTTTTTTTTTTTAATTATCATACAGGTAAAAGTTGTTTATGTACAAACTAATATTTATTGGTAGCTTAGGCATTCGTTCATTAAAATAATTATAAGCTGAAAGTATAATGTATTTATTCCTGTTCATTTCCTGGAAAAAAAAAAAATTAGTCTTCTAGTTGCTGACTATAAATGTAACTGCCTAAAAGATAGAATAAAACTGCTTTTTTTGCTTTTGGGAAAAATTGATTTTAATAATTTATTAAATTAGAAAGTCTTGACATATATTTTATTTATTTATGTTTGTAGGCTGGTAATTCCTACTAGAAGGGATTCTCCTTCACTGTTTCAAGTAGCTTTCTGTACAATGAACCCTTTGTACTAACATGCTAGGTATGTGTGGGTGTATAAACATTAACTATTGAAAAATAATGCAAACTTTAAATATACTAGAGACTTTCTGTAGCCTATGGAAGAAGCAGAGTTAACAGAAAAGAGTAAATCTTTATCTAAAAAGCATTCGTGCTGCTGTAAGTGGTTTCTACCAGCAGGTCAAGGCCTCTCTATGAAATTCTCAGAGTTGTACTCAAAATTATTCTCAGACTCTCCTTTGTTAAACACCCTTTGTGATTACAGCAAATATGGTCAAACTGCTAACTAAAGGACCTTGATTTTGTGATAATACAGTGGAGAACTTGGAAGTCTATAAGAAAATGACATAGATGTTTAGCACATTACCTGAGAATTGGCAAAGTTGTATATAATTTATATTAAATTATTTCTCAAACTTTTTTTGTCCCATGCTGAAACTCAGAAAATTGCCCTGCTTGTCTGCACTGAAACATGGCCTTGCAAGCAGCATGGGGAATGAGACTAATAGTACTGGAGTCTGACATAGCTGAGTTGGCCTCTGCCTCTTGGTCTGCTTGATCCAATGTTTGAGGGGCTTGGTTGATGTGTTATTTCTGTAGTAAGAGGCAGTTCTCTCTTGATTTCTGATGTGAGTTGACATGGTCCAATACTGACTTTGCTTTTCAGTGCTTCCCATTTTTTTGACTTTCTCTTAAGTGCAAGAGTTTATGAAAGTGCCAAAGGGACATGTTAAAGTTCATTACAAATTCTCATCGACAGAAGGCTGAGGTTTATCCATCTCTGTTAATACCAGAGGGGTGCTGTTGGCTAAAATCTCGATAATATCATAAAAATGAAGAGATTGCATTACACACTTTTTTTGACATTATTTCAATGGCTTATGTTCAGAGGAGTTACCAGTAGATCCAGTCTAGCGTGAACTATTTAGTGTTTTTGGCTTTTAGATTGTAAAAGCTGTTAGCTCTCCGACTGACCCCTAAGCAAGAGAAAAGCCAGGCTGTTCATAGAAACTTAAAACCACAGAAATTCTTCTCCCATGGGAGAGGTTTAATTGCCAATAAATAGAAATAAAGGATTAAAAATTTAAAATATCTAGTAGTAGAGGTTTTCAAGAGCTTTCCTCCCCCCCTCCCACCCTTTTCACTTAAAGATACAGTCTTATGGCTGCACATTGTCTAGGTCTTAGAGCAAGGCCTCTTTCAGCTCCACTGCTGACTCTGTCAGCTGTCTTTGGATGTGACAGCCAAATTTGAAATAGAGAGCAGGCAAACAAATGCCCTCCTGGTCTCTCTCTCTCTCCTTTTTTTTTTTTTTTTTTTTTTTTTTTTTTTTTTGGGGGGGTTGGGGGTGATGAGGAACAAGTTCACCTTGTGCTTAGGCTTCAGGTCACTCCAGCTTTCCCCTCTGCCCAGCAACTTAGCTATTTCTCACTGTCCATCTTTCTATGACATTCTGAGCAACCCTGTAGGCACATACCGATAATCTTAGACCATGACTTTCTCTAAATCTCGTCTGGCTGATATTCAGTAACAAGGATGAAGACTCATTCTGTGTGTTTTTCAAGAGAGCTACTGTGAGCCCAGGTCCTGCAGGTGGCTGGGGCAGGGATGAGGCCTATGACTTTCTTCTGTGTGGTTTTGAGGTCATTAGAGAGGAAACCCCGTGGCTGCATAGCCAAAGAATGTATTTTTGGTTGTTTGCCTCCAGTATTTTTTTATTCTAACCTAATAAATGGAATGCACTAAAATCCAGGACAAGTTCTCAGCTGGTTTAATGTGAGGTATTGAGATCTACTGAAATTAATAAGACTTTCCTGACTTAAGCAAAATAAGAAGGTAGGTCTATGTTGGGTTACTTTGTGGCACATCTGTGTGTAGTTTTGTACTTCCCGAAATCATAAGTTTTGTTGGGACTTTGCTGAAACAACTGTTTAAAGAAAACAAAGGCATAATAGATTAAATCACATAATGCCATATCCTGTAGAGGAGGTGAAACATTTTTATCTACAGAAATTGTATTTGAAGTCATTCACTTAGAATGATGTGGTTAAAAGAGTAAAAAAATATTTTGTACATAAACTGTGAAAGCCCTTGGGCTTTCATAAATAAGTGCTGAAACATTTTAACTAATTCAACAGCAACCTGATCAAATTTGTTCTATACTGAACAGTCATCCTATTCTAAACTAGACATCCTTTTGGATAGGCATGCAGTGAAACTTTATGAAACTTCAAAGACCCAACTTTTTTTTTTTGAGGGGGAGGGTGTGTGTGTGAAGGGACAGGGGATTAATTTTTAGCAAGCACAGATGCCTAAAAACTGCTGCTGATAAATTATATTGTGGTGCTAGGATTAGATGGATTGGGTTCTTTTCCAAATTATTAATTGAACAGGCACATAGAAAACAATTTTTAAAGTAGGGCAGTTTTATATTAATGTAATTGTTCATATATGAAGATTAATACTACACATGAATATTTACTGAATAACCACTGCATTAATCATACTTTCCTTCTTCATGATTTTTTCTGCCTCGGTTCACTTCAAGCCTATGTGTTTTGGTGCAGTAGCATTAGCCATTTTCATCAAAACTCATAGAGTGACTATAAGAGAGCCTGTGCGTTCAACACCAAAAACCTAAATCTAGTGAAATTTTAGTTGGGAAATTATCTTCATCAAGAACATAATTAAATGTATAGATTACTTGTTTTTTCTAATGCTCCCCCCACTGCTGCTTGTGCAGATTGTCTGTTTTTAAAGAATGCAGTTTTGCAGAACAATCTTCCTTCTGGACAGTTTGGGGTCTTTTCTATTTCAAACTGAGTGTTCAGGAACTGGGTTAGTGAATGCTTGTTTGTTGAGTACAACATCTGCGCTAATAAACATTGACACACAGACTGAGTTTTACCCTCTTTCTGTACTTTTCTAGAAGGCAAAAGTCTGGAAACAACTCGATCTTTGCGGAATAGCTGCATTTGTCAGTAGAAGCATATTAAGGCTACCAGGAGGATATGCTGAAGAGGTTTCTGAAGAAATGTTTGCATTTTTACTCATAACAGTGTGGGAATATACAGTCCATGGTTCAAAAATATAGGATTAACAGGAAGTCATTCAGGTCATGAATCATGATCTATAACAAAAAACAGCAAGTAAAACAAGTGGGGTATGTCCACAAGTCTGTCATTAGAGCGGCTATCACACACTACTAAGGGTGTTTAGGGGTTCTTGTATTTAAAGTGTTTGTTTGTTTGAGCAGATCTTTGAGGAAGTCTCAGGCAGACTCAGGTTGGAAGTTAGTTATATTCAGTTTCCTGACAGTCATCTTCCCTTGCTTCTACACATTTCCAAAGCATACTCTTTTCTTTGGTGTTACTCTCTTATTACTCAAGCAGTAACCAAGTGACAGTTCCTGCAGCAGTGCCATACCAATTTTTCTATGAATTCTTTTTTTTATTCTGTGTTTATTCCTGCAATATGGTTTCGTTATGGAGTTCTCCAAGGCTGCGTTGGCTTGAGATGTCTGGTATTTTGTATTGATTTGAATTCTATGTTTTTCATTAGGAATTGCATGAGCTCATCAAAAAGCAGGAGTTTTTTTTCTTAATTAAATTCTGATATTCTTCTAAGTTACTGAAGTGCTTAAAAACTGCACATGTGGCTATAGTAAATTAATTCCTATAGAAAAGAGAAAATTCACTTGCTTCTTTACATAATGACACAATACCTGCTGTAAGTCTAATGAGTATTTTATCTGTAGATACATGCAGATAAGATATTTGTCGTAGAGTTTATAAACTTACCAATTTATTTCAAACAGAATTTTTGTTTTGTTTTGTTTTAATAGATCAATTCAGATGTTGATTTTCCCCTTTTAGGTGCCTGACTGTTAGAAATACACTTTTTTGAGTGGTTGAAATCATCCTATGATAGGATTTGACATCATCATGTCTTCTGCCCTATTTCTTTCTGCAGTATGTTCAGAAAGTACTGAGTTAGTGCATGGCTTCAACTTGGCAAGTCTGACAGCAGCAATCCTCCTGTTTCCTATTCCTGGCACTTCTTCCTTTGGCATCAGCACTCAACTGACCCAAAATGGAGATTCCCTTGGATGGAGAAAGGCGCAAGATATATAGGTACTAGTTTCTGGAAAGAACTTCCTTCTGCAAATGAAGGGTCACAACAACCCTGTATGATGTTTGACGTATAGACTTTGCGTTTTCTGACTGATTTTTTTCTTAGTGACAGTAGATTTAGTAAAAATGTTATTCCATTTAAAATAGGGATATATCATGGAAGAGAATTTTAAAAAAATGTTTCTAAAAGGATCTGCTATGATCTTTGCAAGGACTTTTAAACACTAAGCTGACATCCTTTCCAATACATACCCAGTTGTTATTGTTTCTCAGCACTGTCCTGTTTGCTTTGGGACAGTTTTCTGTCATGATGTGATATTCTTTATATATACACACACACACACACACACACACACACACACACAGTCATTCACTTCATGTTGGTCCCAGTGGAAATTTTGAAGTAAAGGCCAGTAGAGCACATTAAAACTATAAAGAACAATCAATTTCACTTTTTTTTCCTTATAAATAAGAAAATGATTAAAAAAAAAAAATCATCATCTTCCAGTATACCAGAACATCTGTTGAATTCACGAACAGCTTGTTAGCTGAGGCAAAGCTGTAGTAGAGCCCCTCTGCCCTCTTCTGCAGGTGTAATTTTAGTTGCTAGAATTTGCACTACGTGGTTTCAGGGGACACGGGGATAGTGTGTCCAGATGATAGTAGCATCAACAAAGTATAAGGGAGAAAAAAAAACACGGCATATGTTAGGGTTGTTTCAGCTACATGCATGCACTTAAATTTACTCTAATGGACTGTATCTATTATCACATTGTGGTTAGCTCAGTTACAAAGAAGGCTTTTATGGCAGGATACTAATCTTACAAAGCAGTCCACCTGTTGGAGTGGCCTCACTGTACAGTGTCTTTATTGCACATTTTCTTTCTTTTAATCTTTCTTTCTAAACATACTTAGTTGTTAGGCTTGTGTACAATGATACTCAAATAGTAATGATAAAATGCTTTGTGGTTTTGATATTTGACAGATTCTTCCAGTGAGAGCATATACTTTCTAACTTCACAAACAGAAGATCAATTACCCCCTTTTCAAACCTCAAACACCTCAAACTAATATATATATATAGTGTGTGTGTATGTGTAAATGTAAGTAAAATGTTAAAGTACATGGATACCATAAGGAAAAATGTTTAGTTTGATAATATTAGTCATTTTTCATCAGGTCTATATATAAATGAAATTGCTAGTCAGTCCAGGTATCCTGTAATCATGGAAGTCTTGCTGTCAGTATGCAGATATGAGCTGATGATCCTATCTCTTTATCTACTGCAGACCCCTCTCTTTTCATCCCCACTTCTAGAACTTTTAAAATTCTGAATCATCACAGCTTGCAAATTTAAATTCAGTGCTTTGTAAGGTTAATTCAAAAATGTATCAAACTATACTTTGAAGCTGATGTAAGCATTCAAAGAAAAGGGGCTTTATTTATTGTTCATTTAATGCAGCATGAAATTAACAACTGAATCAAAGGGCAAAATTTTAGTAAATAAGATCCAGTATCTATTACAAGACCTCATTATTCTATAAACAGAATATTTTTCAAAGTGTACATTTTTTTTCTTCCTAGACTGCTCAAAATGTCTTCCTCCTGTTTTTCACTGTGGTTTTGTGTGTTAGATCATTTGTATACAGTGATTCTCTCTTAAAAAGTTAGTATTTTCAATAACTTGTCTTGGTGTCTCACTTATCCAATTTTTTTACATTTTTACAAGTATTAGAAATTTTAATGTAGGTCAGAATTCTTGCCATTCTAACCACTATTTTCAGTGTTATTTCCCACATGACCATTTCTCAGACTCAAGTTTCTTTCATTGTATATAATTTTGTAGTCTTGATTATAACTCTAGGGGGTTTTGTTTGTTTTTGGCAAAATGTTAACTGAGAGAGACTTTCTGGATATCCAGCAAATAAAACCAAAAGCCTAAGCAGTGTCGCATTCCTCGTGGGGTTAAGACTCCCCTGTGTCCAGTTCTGGCCATAATTAAGTTGCTGAAGTCCATCATGCTTTTCATAAACTTCCCCTTGGTTGTGGAGACTGCCTGATGCATACCGTCTGGAAGAGCTTGGTGCTGCTCTCCTGGTTTGAGCACGATTTGGAAGGCAAAAAGGTAGAAATTCTGCAGTAGGGGGATGTGAAGCTGTTTAAAGCAAGGAAGCTGATATGTAGGAGAGAGAAATTTTCAAATCATTATTCTTTCTAAATAGTAATACAATTCTGTGAAAGATTTTCCTCTCCCTAGGAAGATGTGGAAAGTGGTTGGAGACACTTTGTATTCTGATGCTGCTGTCAAAGACATCCCAAACATTGTTGCAGAGGTCTCTGTATGCTTTTTGTGAGTCTCTATTCAAAGGAGGGGGGGGCTGTTACTTTTCTCCCTCTCATTCACTCTCTCCTCTCTCTTGGGCACTGTGAGTTGCAGGGACTGTGCTCTGCAATGGACTCAAGCCAGAGAAATGTCTCTCCTAGTCAATGCAACCTCTTGTTTGAGGAAATGAAGTAGAGTGGAGTGAGTAGAGTCAGTGTATCCCATTAAACTATTTCTTTCATTCTAATGCCAATGAATGTGCTTCAGCAAACTATACTGAATTTGCCAACCATGTAAACCAAAAATTACACTATTTACCAAATATAAATTATGCCTTAGAACTAGGAAGTTAACTGAATAATAAGAAAGCTTCACTAGAAGTGAAGTTTGGCTTAAAATCCTCATTCAGTGCTCTAGATATCTAGCCTTCATTTTCAGTGAAAGTATAAATTATTTCATAAATTTCTAGCCTTGTGAAGTAATTGGGCTGTTTTCACATTCTACTTCTTAAATGGCTGTGTAATCTGGAACACGCAAGAAGTGGACAGCAGAATAGACCCAGCAAATTAAATAACCCTGTATTTTTCTCTTAGCATTGCAAATGTGCTGAGTACTTGTGAGTTCTAGGCAGTGAGGATCTTCCCAAAAGCATCTGAATGGGAGGAAGAGTTTTATACAACCAAGAGATTTTCTAAGCCTCTATATGACATAAGTGTTCAGGTTGCCTGGGGAAATATAGTGCTTTACATGAGAAAGTATATTTTTGAAACTGAAGGATGACCATGGTTAGAAATAAATGAACCTTGCCAAGACAAGAGGCACCATCCATGGTAGATTCAGAGAACAAAATAAAAAGTTATATGAGAAGGTGTTGTTACAGATTTGTCAGTTAGGAAAAAGTCCAATCCCTTCCTAGCTCTCTGTTCACTTGGAGGAAAAAAGAACAGGGGAAAACAAACAAAAAAACCCACCTCTCATATTGGTCAGAACTGGAAAAGCAATGGAAAAATCTCTATCACTGCAGAGGTCATCCTGGAGGGAGAGTAATTTTAATATCTGGGAAAGGTATCTGGCACCATTCAAATGGCAATGGTCTAATCAAATTTTTCAGCTTCTGGGGCATTATTTATTTCCCTTAGTAACCCTGGTGAGTCTCCTTGGAGAGCTGTCCAGGGTGTCTGCTGAGTGCGATCAAAGGCTGTGCGTGCGGTTGAGATGCCGACGTGCAGTCTATGAACGTGAGACTTGAGTGACATGTGGAGCTGCCCGCGGTAATCCTGCCTCATTGATATGTTGTGCGTGCTGAGATTGAAATCCCACATTCACATTATTCAGAGCTGGCCAAGACCATTCCAAAGTGTCAGATTTCATCTCATATCTGTCCTGGAGATGTTCAGATGTGCAAATTGTAGAGCCTGGGAAAAATAAACCCAATGCACAGTTGCTTCTTGAGATGCTGAAAACTCCAGCTTAGAGGTTGGTGCCACGCATTTGGAGCTGTTTGTGAAGTAAGAAGGCAGCCATGTCATGCTGCTTCAATTCCTGACAAGTGCATGTCTCTGCTCTCCCGTAACAGGGGAGAGAGCCGAGATGTGTTTGAAGGGCAATCGCAGACAGCATGCTCTTGAGAGGGGAGGGAGCTGAGCGCTTGCCAGCTTGCTTTTCCCTGTCAGCCTGGGTACTTGAGCCGTCGCATCACATAGGTTTGATCAGCAACCCTTCCTGTGGGGCAGGAAGGGGGATCCCACACTATGTGTGCTGCTGCCTAGAGCCTTACGAGGTCCCTTCCGACCTCAACCATTCTGTGATCTTCTCCCCTTCCTTCACGATGCTGTGGGGCAAGGGAAACTCTGACCAGGCTGGGCTGAGAGTGATCGATATCCTCACGGCTGCAGGACCCGCTTCCCGCCTGCCCGGTTCAGAGCGGTGCCTCCGGGGCTGCCATGGTAACGCTGCAGCAGCGAGAGGAGACGGCGCCATGTGTGGCGTCCAGCAGAGAGAGGCTGCCTTCTGCCCAGGCCAAGTTCCCACCGCCCGGAGAGGCGGGAGGTTTGGTGATGGCAGGAGCGGGAGAAGGGCAAGGCTTTGAAACCCCTCTGTAGAAAGCATGGTTGGAAATCAAGGCTGCACTCTCTTAGATTAGATTAAATTAGTTAAATTGGCTTAAAGTAATAAGTTTATAATTCCATCTGCTCTGGTTTGCATTTGTTTAGTTTGCATTCCTTCAGCAGCTCTGATATCAAAATGAGCCTGTTTTGTAAAGAGTTGAGATTCCTAGGTGATCACTTTGTGCTCAGGACCTCGAGCTTTAATGAAACACATTTTATGTACCAGGTTTTAGACAAAATTGTGAGGGTTAATAATACTGACAGAAAGTTTCCTACATACCTCACATGGGAGCAGATATAGATTGATCTTTATCTTTTGTTGTAAAAATGATTTAAATTTCAAGCAACTTTCATGGTATTTGCAGTGAAATATTCTGCTTACAGATATGCAGTAGCCTGATTCATTATTTTTGCTCTCCCCTCACCCCCTTCCCATTTCAGTTAAAAATGCCTAATGATTTGTCTGATCTCTTACTTTCTAAATCAATTACAATAAGCTTATAAGCTTACTACCAGAGGCAGTTCTGTCCATTCCAGCGTTTGGTAGCAGCCAGCTAGTCTTTGGAGTGAGAATCTACCCTGTGACAGTGGGAGCAGCACCGTTGTTTTGGTGGGGCTTGCTACTCCTGAAGAGAAGCAGGCATCAGTTATTTATTTGATTCCTTAAAGCCATAACTATTTTTTTTAAAAACATTTCTGTTGTTCCATTCAAGGTTTTCCTTATCGGGAATAGTATAAATGAGGTTGAGATCAGGTCAAGGGTTGTATCTGTTGTGGACATCCGAAGCAGCCACCGCATCACAGTATTCAAAATTTGGTCTCTGTGCCACGTCCTGTGCTGTCATACTTTCTTAAAAACAAACAAGCAAAAAAACTCTGTACATAGTGTAGTAGCAGCTGCAGACTTCTGTAACTATTGAAATTTGTACCTTTTTGGCCTCTTTAATCTTTATATATATATATAAAACAGTCAAGTTGGCAAGACTTATGCTAAATTTTTCTATATCAATATCAATTTCTATAATCTCAACCTGTATAAGGTTGTGTTTTTGCTTTTTTAAAAAAAAACTTATTTTTTCATTTTGTTTACTCAATTTGATTCAAAGCACTCTCTAACACAGACTTTTACTATTTGCTTGGTCTATTTTATATTTTTCTGTTTCGTATTTTCATATTTTCATAGTATAATGTCTCATTGTTCTGCTTGCATTAAAGTTCTCGTGTGTATCATATAGGACTATCCTGTCTTATTTGAAAGACTTATTTAATGAAGAATGGGATAGAGTATAGAGATAATAAAATAAAAAATGGAAAAGAAAGGGACTGCCAAGAAAGGAACCTAGCAGTACAGATGCATCTGCATGAATGCTGTGATTCCCTGCATGATACTGAATTTCCCTGCCTTCATCTACAATATAAATGTTATTCCAGTCTTATATTCTTTACCTATTTGCTTTATATTAGATAATTTATGAAGTGTACCTTCATTATGAAACTTTCATACCAAAAAAAGAAAAATCAGGAAAATAAGATCCTAAAGATACTTATGAAAACAAACATTTTTAGATAATATATATACATATAGTTTTTTGACAGATATAATAAAACCAGAATAATTTAAAAGCATTATTTGGATTATTAAAGTTAGCTGGTACTGCCATAGAATCATTGGTGAGAGAAAATGGACAAATCTTGAGGATTTGCAGTTTTCGAGTTCAACTTAGTTCTATTTGAAAGCTTATTTTTCCTTAGTATTTAAGTAAAGCAGAAATATGTTGTTAAAATGATAAATGTACTGCTGGGATACTTTTGTGTACAAACTTCCATGCATTTATGCTGAATTTCCTTACAGTTTCAATATAGTCCTCTATTCTTTTGAAAGTGAAGCCATGTTTATTAAGTGTAGCAAGCTGAATTCTGCAAGAAAAATCAAACTTATGTATTCTTGATTGTAAGAAAAACAAAATGATACAGGAATTAGGTTGCATTCATTAAATTGCCCTTAAAAAGTAATAAGCCTATCATGTTCTGATATATAACTTTTGAAGACATTATGTGTCTCTCTAATAGTTACACAGGGCAATAATCAGATCTTGCATTCTGGTTAATTCAAGGAAAACTGCAAATTTTCAAAACTGTTCTTTGATAGGCTGCATTGCCAATCAGTGAACTAATGGAGAAATAAGTCTCTTGGGAGGCAAGAAAAGACAAGAGTGTATTACTCACTGGAATGATTCTCCAGTGGAGGCAGAAGAGAAAGGGACTAGTTATGTCTCAGCTCATTCTGGGAAGGAGTAAAGCTAATGATTTATAATGATAACTCTCCATCTGCAAGCAATGCCTTGGATGAACTGTATCTTTAAAACATTGGAAGAGAGACCTAAGTATAATTAGGGAAATGGAGAATCCCATGAACAGGATGACTTTAAATCTCTAAATATAGAAGGACTGCATACTGTATTGTGTTGTTAGTATCTATATGTGTTGTTGTTTTCACACAGTTGTGCTACTACCTTGGTGTAACTCTCATCCAATCACAAATCAAGCTACCTGCGGAGAAGAAAGGAAAACTAGAAACCAAGTGTATTTTCAGAATCAAAAATTTTCTCAGTTTTCTATTCACTTTTGTATGCCAATTTAATGAAACAGTATTATTTCTCTTTCTAAGCTTTTTACAAACATGCAGTTACCTTAAACATTATATCAAAACACCTTCCAACTACACCAAAAAAAATTTGCTTCCCAAAATAGCATTACGTTTCTGCCTTCTCTTAGATTTGTGCCTGGATGATGGAGAGGTAAATAGGAATTACAAGCTTGGGGATGTGCAGCACTAAGGAGTCAGGATATGCTCCAAAACTCCAATCCTGCTGGTTTTGCTCTGCTTGGAGAATCCGCACCATCTCAGAGGTTTTGTTTTGCTCCCACTGAGCACACTCCCACACTGAGCTTTACAGTTAATAAGCTCTACAGCAAGTCAAAGCTCATGAGTTAAAAGTCAGTTTATCTTGTATGCTCCTTATACTGCTGCTCAAAAGGAGGAGAAACAAAGGTATGAGATTAGAAAGTTCTTAGTAGTTCTAATCCTATCCTAACACTGAGGTTTTTTTACTTGCATTTCACTACTTTGAGGATTTAAGTAGTCTGGCTGGGAGGTAGCAGTGATGGTTTGTGAGAAACTGTGGAGAGTATTGGCAAGAAAAGCAGAAACTACTGAGAAGAAAAAGGAAGGAGGAAACTAAATAAAGGTTAAAGCTGAATACAAAACAGAGAAGAAAAAGAATAACGGGATGAGAAAGATCTAGGCAATTTGTAACAGAAATAGATATGATATGAATAACTTTGGTGATTGTACTGGAGAAGAAATAATGCAATTTCCCTAGGAATCGAAGTCCAGACAATTGGACAGTATGCCCTCGGAGGGCAAAGCTTGCCTGTAACTCGTGGAGGAATAGGGCAGGGAGCCTGAAGAAGGGAAACAGGCAACTGTGACTGTACTTGTGGTTTCATTCTCATTGGAAATAGCCCAGGCTGGGCATAGTACTTCTTGTCTAGGAGATTTTTTTCTGTGGAGATGCTCCCTGCAGTAAGGCTGCAGCCTCTCCTGGATGTGGGATCATTCCATCCCCTATGCAGGACTTTCCATTTGCCTTTACTAAACTTCATGTGATTCCCACTGGCCCATTCCTTCTACTTCCTGTGATCTTGTTGGGTGGCATCTTAGTAATTCCTATATTGGAGGGCAAGATTACCAATGTGACACATTACCTGCAGCTGGATGAAAATGTTCGTGAATACAGCTATTAAAGATATTTTCTTTTGATCTTTCTGATCTTTTTCTTTCATTAACGTCCCTCAAAATCATATCCACCATTAAGTTTTTGATTTTGCTTCCTCTCTGCTCCTCTGATTGTTATCTTTTTTGAGCTATTTTCCTTATTTTATTCAGCAAAGAGGAAAAAATGAAATGCTTCATGGAAAAAGCTTAAGAACAGCATGAATCAAAATATTTGGAGAAAGCAGAGAAACTTGAGTGATACAATGGTATGTTTTAAGGATGTTTTTAAAGGTCCTGAACAACATTCACTATCAGGTTCACTGACACATTGTTAGTGCTGTTCTTAACATATTGCAAAGCATCAAGATATTCTGCTGCCTTCTAAATACAGAAGGCACAGTCAGCTCAGGTCTGTGCCAGAGGCTGTTGCTGGTTTTCTGCTAAATCTAGATCTTTAGACTTTGATGTTGTACCCTGAGAAATAGGTGCCTTATTTAGAGAAGCTTTCATGGCTTTCCAGTATGTTTTCCTCCAGTAAGAGGAATTTGTTGCCAACACCATGTTAAGTAATGACTTAATTCAGAGTTTACAGGAATGCTGTCTATGGGATTATGTGTGATGTCTTTGCATACGCATAACAGTGTAAACATACATGACATTGTGATATATTTTTATCTTTGTTTAATAGGCGAAGAGTAAAACAGACATCATAGATTTCTACAACTTACTTTAGGAAGTTCAAAGTTTTTAAGATGTTTCTTTAAAAGGATTCAATCCAGGAAGCATTTTATTGTCTGCATAACTGTAATCAACTTTCTGTATTCATCTCGCCAGGGATTCCCAACCTTACCTCAGTGCTGCTGCTTGTCTCTGCTTGAAGATTCAAATGATCATCAGTGCAGCGCTCTGTTTTCATATGACATATTTGCAGTCCAAAGCTAAACACTTGTATTTTTCCTTTAAACAGTACACCTTATAATCTAGGGAATACAATAAATCCTTTAGGATCAGTTTGTTGTTGTTTTTTGCTGCAAGATCATAAGGGATGGAATAAACTAGGATCAGCTCTAAATATCAGTCAGAGGTTTTTACACTCATTTGATTCTTCCTAACATTCAAATGATTCAAGAAAAATCTGTGTCGTGGGCATAAAGCTGTAACCAACAACCTGCTATTTGGAGTGCTCTAAGTTCAGAAGTTCATAACATGTCTAAAGGCTTTAGTGATTTCCAGTAGGCTTATTTAGTTTCTGGATGTCTGAAATATAGGACCTAACTTGAGTCCTCCTTAATACTTGAAGCTTTAATGGCTACAGAGAGCAGCACTTGAAATGCATACACTGAAAAGGCAAATATCAAACTGCAGTTGTCCTTTAAAGACTAACAAGGACCTTTACTATAAAGGTTGATAGTGGACAAACACCATTTTTAAAAATAATTTGTTCAGGTCTTTTGAGACACTCTTTTTAGAACTTTGAAGCAATTTGATGATTTTACCGTGAAGCTCCTCCCTTTCCAACCTGCTCTCGACTGACTTCTCTGAATTCCCTTCATCACTATCTCTGCTCTTTCTGTTAGCTTCACACTCCCACACAGATCCTGTTGTTAAGTGCTAAGGACTGTCAGACTGTTTATTTCAGCCTTGCATCACCTTTGAATGTGCACTTGCTTTGGCATCATTGGTCTCTGCAGTACAATCCATGAAGCTGTATTTGACTTGACCTTACTTAAATGTCAGATTAATTTAGATATTGAAATGCAGTTTCTGCAGTCCTTCATTGTGCAATTGTCTTTGTAGCATGTTTCCCTAGTCAGTGGGAAATTGTTTTTAATTTTACTGTTCATATTAGCTTGATTCAGATGAATATTAGTTTGCATGACTGCAATGCTATTATGCTGGCTACATGTGTTTGTGTCCTGATCCAATGTTGGGGAGGTTTCAATATGATCCCAAGAGTGAGATTAAGATACAAATGGGGTCAAATGCCATACAACCTCATAAGCTTTATTCTCATAAGTGTGATAGGACAGAGAGAAGAAAAGCAAGGAATCAAGAGAGATGCAGCAAGATTCTAGTTACCACCAGCAGTCCAGCTATGTGTCGTTGGCTTCACTTCGGTGCAGGTACAGATGCCTCAGTGCAGGTGATGATCCGCACACACCTTGGTGCAGGTGATGTTCCACGCCCTGGGGTAGGAGGAAATATGTGCTCCTTTTATGTCCCCATTCTTGAAGAGTCCACCCACTTTTTACATGCTTTGGTGCTCCTCTTCACCCAACTGAAGTGCAAGCGCTGCTCTGTAGACATCGCTGAGCATTGTTTGGGTCTTGTGCTGATGGAGATAAAACACCTGGAGCTGATACCACAGACCTTCCAGAAGCAGGATGCCAAGGCCAAGAAGTCATAAATTGTAAGGAGATAAGATATCCCAGTCTTTCCGGAGATGGGATGCCAAGGCATAAATTGTGTAGAGATAAGACACCTTGAGCTGATGAATGGGATGCCTAGGTCAAGAAGTCCTAAATGGTATGACAACAACATCAAGACAAACACAATCCAAAACTGTCTCTTACAGTTTTACAAAAGACAGGCCAGGAAGGAGAGGGTGGAGTTGTTCTTTATGTGGGAGAGCAACTGGAATGTACGGAGCTCTGTCTCTGTAAGTGAGAACTTACGGGTAAGGATAAAATGGTAGGCTAATGTAGGTGATGTTGGTGTGCATGATTACTGCATGCACCTGATCAGGGAGAGGAAGTCGAGGCCTTCTGTAGACAGCTGAAAGTGGCCTCACACTCGGAGGCCCTGGTTCTCATGGGGGTCTTCAACTGAGGCTGAGGCTTGATCTGCTGAAAAGCATTTTTGCAGTAAAGGACATAGGCATCCTGGTTGTCAACAAATTGACCATGAGCAAACACTGTGCCCTTGTGGCCAAGAAGGCCGATGGGCTTCTGGGGTGCATCAGGAAGAGTGTGGTCAGCAGGTGGAGGGGGCCTTTACGCAGTCCTGGTGAGGCCACAGGTGGAGTGTTCTGCCCACTCCTGGCCTCCACAGCATGAGACCTGGAGCCACTGGAGAGAGTCCAGCAAAGGTCTGAGGAAAGGCTGAGAGAGCTGCACCTGTTTAACCTGGAGTAGACTAAGAGGGGATCTCATCACTGTATGCACTGATTAAATGCACAGGGAGAGTGTCAAGAGGATTGGGCTGGACTTATTTCAGTGGTTGATAGGGATAGGACAAGAGGATGGCTACAAACTGAAAAACAGGAAGTTCTGTCTGAATATGAGGAAAAACTTCATGACTGGGGTGGTGACGGAGCACTGAAACAGGCTGCCCAAAGAGGTTGTGGAGTCTTAGAACCTGCCCAGATGTGTTCCTGTACAATATGCTCTCAGTGACCCTGCCTGAGCAGTCTGAGACTACATGGTCTCCAGAGGTCCCTTCCAACCTCAACCATTCTGTGATTCTGTGAATATTGTAAGATTGTGATGATAACACATGGCATCAAATGGTGAAAAATGTTTGTAAACAGAGCAAATAGGACAAATGATGGAATTAAATTTGGTGATTGTTTTTGTGAAATATGTGTAAATACTATTTCTAATTTCTGTTCTCTTGCACAGTGACAGTTGTATGCAGTCTAGATATACAGATGTATTCAAATATTATTCATTCCAACTGCTTTTTTTTTTTATTAGATTTAATGTAAAGGATAGTTTTGAGAAAGAAACGATAGAACTCCCCCCTAATCGCCTGCCTTTCATCTCTCTCCTTCTATCTCTGACTTCTGAATGGTGCCTCACAGAAGAGAACTGGTAGGAGAAAAATGGCATCCATTGAGTTAAACTAATAACAACACTAATGGTTACCTGCTCTAGTTTTTTTTTTTTAACTAATTCAGCATATCACTACTTGCTTGAGAGAATTTCCCATTCCAGTGATCTATGGAGAGCAGGACTGAATAACCTGCGGTTTGAAACCACAAACGTTAGTTTCCACATTTTGGGAAGTGTACCCTCGATAGGAACCAACTGTTTAGAGAAGAAGAGTGGCTGCTTGTATCTGTCACTTTAGGGAATTTGCCTGAGTAGCAATTTGTATAGAGGGACCAGAAGAGATTAGTGAAGGATGAGTCATGAAATATGCTCACAAAGGCAAGCATTTACAAGCATATTTTGAAGACCAGAATCATGAGGAAGTAAACTGTTCTGGAAACAAAGTAGTATGAGATAAGGTGTCAACTGGGAAAGGCAGGTACCCAGCAGACAGACAGGATGGTTAAACTGTTGGTAGGTAAAAAAAGACAAGTTATATGAGAAGATAGAAAATATACACAACAGAAAAAAGAAAAAGGAAAGGCAAAAAGAAAAAAAAATGTTTTGGATGTATTTCAATAAAATAAGTTTTGGAGCATTTTTCATTCATTTTATTTTCATTTTTCCAGGCCATTCATTTTGGCCTGGAACAGAATGGACAAACCAGGAATGGAGTGAGGTTGTTGCACACCTGCTGGAGTCGAAGTGCAGGATGTGCAACTCTTGTCTGTTTGAGAGAAGACAAATAACAGGACGGGCTGTCACAGGGTTGGTTTCCAAGTCCTTCATTTTTATATTGTTTTGACAGAGTTACAAGGAGGGCTGCATATTCTCATTAGGCAGATGGAAAAGAAGTGCCCTGTCTTAGGCCATAGCAAAAAACATATCTGACTTGCAGCATTCGGTGCAAGAAGTGAGGCTAAATCCATGTAAAAAATGTGCTAAACTTCTAAATGTGCATCAGTATCACTGTTGTGATAGAGCATACTAATGTGCTGTGGAACAGAATAGCTGTTAAAGCCTTTTCTTATTTTATTATTTTGAAAGTGAACCTAAGAGTCTATTTGTTTCTGTTTTGTATTCAATATTCTCAGTATTTCTCAGCACTTACATGGTTTGATGTAAGCGCATTAATATAGCAAATTCTATCCCAGTGGGATTTTATGTTCTTCAAAACTTTAATAACATTTGTACCACAATCCTTTCTGCAGTAACTGTATTATTTTATCCAAATCAGGCCTGGGTTTCAGTAGTAATTCTTGGAAAGTTGATTAACAGCCTTTTCAGCTTTTCAGACAATTGATTCTCCTAGGAAAGTGCACAAATACCCTGTGTGAAAGAGGCATATCTAAAATAACTTTGATGATTAGGTGATTTTTATTCCTGTTATCTACAAAAAACAATGAGAAAAGGTATTTTTGAGTACTACAAAAGCATGTGCAGAGAACAGTATTAGCTGTGATTACTGGTGCATCATTAGCATTCAGGAGACAGTGATGTTACTTTTTGTTTTGCTCTTTTCATCAGTTTGTTTCTTTTGACGATTTCCTTATATTCTGGGTAGTCTTATTTAGAATAATGAATACAAAATTAAGTTGCCTCTGTAAAATAATGCCCTTTTAAACATACACTTTTTCTGTATCCCCTGTGTTTTAGCATGGGACAGAAATCATTCTGTGCCAATATTTTTAGAAAGAAAGGGAAATGATCCTGCTAAATTGGATAAAGCAAACCCCAGACATTTCTTTCTTTCATCTCAGTTAAAATTTTCCAAATTTCAGAGCTTGAAGAAATGTAATGTCTCCCTTTATCCCTTAGCTTCTTGGTCAGATGTTTTAGGAGTAGATGGGAGGAAGACTTTTGAATCCCCCCTACCTCCTTCTTTCTTCCTTTCTTTCAAGTGCTGAGTTGTAGTGGTGCTTATGGCAGGTGAGAGCTGGAATCACATCATTTCCACAGCTGGCCTGGCTGCTAAGCTGAGTGTTATTGGAGAGTTCCTCACCGACTCTCCCACTCATTACTGGGAGACCCTTTTGTGCAGGGCAGTTGGGTCTCTGCTCCCTGCCTAAGGGCTGGGCATGGCAGTTAGTGCCAGGAGCCTCAGCTGGAGCGTCTAACTGATTGGGACTAATTGAATGACTGCTTAAGCAAGTACTTTTTATTAGTTTTTTATTATTATTTTTAAAGATAGCAGGCAAGATTCTAGCTACAATTATTCTAAAGTTTATATAAATAATTGCTTTCAGCAATAGTGCTAGGTTAGTTTGTTACTAACCAAGAAAGTTCCAAGAAAGAAAAGAAAGAGATAATGGGTGCATTTGTATGAAAACAAGAATAGTTTAGCAAGTGGATTCCCAAAATATTTCTCATTCAGCCTTCAAAATACCCAGCAACTCAGAAAGCAATGTTTTCAGTAAAGAAGCAAGAGATTTGTTCCCCCAAATGTTTGGAAACGGTTTAAAGTAACCATGACTAAAATGAAAGGCAAAAATATTTGGTATACTTGCAATAAGCTTAGTTTCCTAGAAACATTTTTTATTTTGTATTTGATAAAAGTACTGATGCCATACCTGGGAAATGCAGCTCTCTGGGGAATAGCTAAGATCTTATTTAGCTTGGGTTTTATTTTTTTTATTTTTTATTTTTTTCTTTTTTATTAAAAAAAAAAAAAAAAAAAAAGCACTTGTGCATCAAAAGGAAAGTTCTTTGGAAGTACTTATAAGAGCCCTGTGGATAAATCTTATCTCATGGGGCTGGTTTGGCTTTTCTGTTTAGAATAAAGGTAAATACATTCAATTAGTAGCAGGATTTTAAATGTAGCTTTTGTGAAAAAGTTTCCCTCCTGTACATCATTAAATGCTGAAATTAAACTGTGTGCTGCCCATAGCAGTATGCTTTCAGTTAAGTATAATTCACTAATCTATACTATGATGATTTTTTTCTTTGAGTGCAGAAGCTTTCATCACCACGTGATCCTCTACAGAACTTTACATGTTTTTTAAATAATAAAAATTTTTCCTTATGAATTTGTATAGTTAGATCAGCATGTTAAAAGCACATTTGTATGCTGCTGAAAGGCCTGTGTGAACTGAGAATGATTCTGGTGTTCTTAATGCCTAAACTGTTTAATCTGGAAATTCCATTCCTGGTACACACTTCATTCTGAAACACAGACCATTAGAGAGAATAGATGTTGTCTCAAAAAGTTCGGGTTGTGATTGTGTTAAACCAAAAAAGACTTGCCAGATAAGATAATGTGCTAACAGCTCTTGCCAAATTATTTACTGAAAGTCTTTCTTAAGTTAAGAGAAATCAAAATGAATGGTTGCATTCTTTTGTTTCAGGAACTGCAGTTTGAGAGATTGACTCGAGAACTTGAGGCTGAACGTCAGATTGTAGCTAGCCAGCTGGAGAGATGTAAGCTTGGATCAGAAACTGGAAGCATGAGCAGCATTAGGTAATGTACGAATTGCTAATTTCTTTGCTCCGGTAATGAATTAACATGGAGAACAAATTGTATTGATCATCTTCTCAAAAATTATACGTGAGGGAGCAAGAGCTTTTAATAGAGTTTGCAAATTTGCATTTTGACCCAATTTTTTTTTCAGAATGTTTCAACCAGATGAGTTTCTGTGCAATCTAGTATGTGATTTATACACTAATAAAATGATAGCAATTCACTGACTTGCTGTGATATTAGATTAATAACCAAAACTCCCATTCCCACTACTGATGCAACAACCATTTCCAAACAAAAGCATTTTAGCTTCATGTTTGAGAAAATGTATTGATAAGTATATGATAAGTTTTCTTAGTATTCCATCATTCAAAGCATTAAAAGCTTTAGAGATCATTTCAGATGCATATGCTGTACAGTTATGTAAAGCTTGTGCTGATCTTGCATCAAAATGTAATGATAAAGTAGGAGTCTCCCTCTTTTTTTGAAGCCTGGCTTTCTTAACTTAGGTTGTTCTGACACAGTGGTTGGATGATGATAGGATTCTTTTAAGCGAGTGTGGTAACGAAAGGAAGCTCATCTCTGGACGCCTTGGTTGGGAATAAAGGTTTTGTATTTTTTAGCTTTTTCATGGTAGTTAATTTGTTTTCTCAGGTGAACATAATAAATGAAAGCTGGTATTATTTCAGTTTCAAGGATCCAGAAGAAAAAAATATGTATTGTATTCCTACTTCACCAGCTCAGCATCACTTTATATATAAAAATTAGACACTGAATGGACACAATTTCTTTTTTCACGATAAGTGCGATATCTTTCTAATACATGAGATGAAGCACGATATGCTGAGCTTAGTAAAGTGTTATGTGGTATTAAAAGAACAAAAATATCTGTGACTATTGTATGAAGTTTTTTCTTAGTTCATGCAATTCAAGCTGCTCCTCAGTCAAATATGTGAATATTTTCTAAGATATGTAGGAAATAATTACTGAGTAGAATGTCAAAGATGAAACAAAAATGGTGAAAGTAACAGCAGAAGGCAGGAGAATCCTTCATTAATTCAGCAGAATCTGTCCATAAAATTGACTTAATTATGAACAGTCTTAACAATAAATCAGTTGAGAATTGATTTCCTAAAGAGCAAAGCATCTTAATGCATGCTATATATTCTTTTCTACCAATGAGATTTATATGAAAATTATATTAGAGAGACTATATTGCTTGGAGTTCTTTAAACACTTAAGTAGCTTTTTTGCAAGATTATTGCAGTATTATATTTGTCACTTAAGTGCATTTCCACATTACTTTAAACCTAATTCTTTTGAGATTATACATTCAGGTTCAGTGAAGATTAATTATAAAAAGCCATAAAACAGAATTAATGTAGCGTGACTTCATGTCAACATTTAAATTTGATTTGCTTTCCTTCTTTAAAAACTGGATTTCAGACTAAAAAAAATGCAAGTGATGAGAATGGTTTTAAATATGCAGTTTAAGTCTGTTATTTGAATTTTTATTTAAGGAACAGAAGATTTTTGAAGTTAAAAATAATTGTATTTTCTTCTCATTCGTGTTGGGGGGGAGATGGGAAAGAAAAAAAAAAAAAAAAAAAAAGGAAATTTAACCTTGCTTATTATTGGGAAGATTATTTATTGCTCCCAAATCTGACTCTGAACATGATGGCAACCTCCCTGTAAGGCTCATTGCTGGTTTGGGGAAAAGACAGGGATGATCAGAAGAGGAGATTTATGGCTAAGGAATGAGAGCCGAAATGACTTAATATGTACAATTTCTTCTTGGCCCACTATTTGGGGAAGCTGGTAGCATCCGAAGAAACCATCTGAATTTCAAAATTTCTATCTGTCATTTTTTTAATAGAACTTTTCACTATCTGTAAATGGAGCATACTTAGGCTCATGGTCATTTGTATCTGCTGGTTGCAAGAGCAACCGTCGCATGGCTCTCCGGTTATCTGTGCCTGGCGCTGGCTCTCCCGACTGCAGAGCTGGGTCTCATGGACGTGCAGGCTGCCCAGGAATGGGAGAGGAGCTGCCTGCCTCTCCCTTCCCCAACATCCTTGTAGGAAGCTCTACACTGAGCGTGGTGGGGTTGGTCCTTCGGGGTCTTGGGGCCGCTATGCAGGAGCACACACTGCCAGCTTCGCTCTCCCCACCTGTAGGGAATGGCCTGGCTCTGGGAAGAGCGGCAGTCAGCAACTTCTGCGAAGGTTAGTTGTCACTGGAGCGGAGTTTGGGGAGAATGCCAGGGAAGCAGGCTTAAAAGGAAGGATAGGTTACCTTTCTTCCCTTCTTGCCTGCCTCCTGCCACAAAGAATGAAATGGTAAAGGGGAGGGGGGAGGGGAAAAGGAGGAGGGAATTGCAGAGGAGAGATTGGTTATTTGGTTGTAGGAACAGGGCTTCAAAAGGAAGCAATGAGCAAGAAAAGGCATAGGAGGCAGGAAGGCATAATGTTAGCATTTGATAAATTGGATGATGAAGCCCTGAAAAATTCAGACATTTTTCACCCACTTGGAAAAACCTGCAAAGCCTTTGCTAGCAAGTATTTGTAAGATGGAAATCATTAGAGGACTACAGCGACTATAAAACTGCGGCAACAACAATGAAACCCCAAGGAATGTGCATATGATGGGGACTGTATTGCAGAACAACAATTTTAGAGGTGCCAGCAAGGTAATGATGGGATCATAACTGCGGTAGACAGTAACACTGCTTCCAACACGGAGGGATTATGCCACCTCCAGTGGAGCCGAAGGAGCAAATGGAATTTCCTGGGAAAGAGGGAGCTCAATCTGCAGTTCCTCTTTGTGAGCAGTGTCTTGCCTGCCACAAAGTACAGTTTTAAAATCAACAGAGGGCTTTTCTTTCTGCAATTATACTGGTTGGAGCATTTTGGTGAAAGAAAGGAACTTTTTCTTGAACCCAGAGGTTCCTTACCACCTCTTAGTAAATGAAATAGCTTTATTTGGTTTGGATATAGGTTACCTTAAAAAAAGACCTTCCTAATCTAAAAATTTTTAATTCTTGTATAATAATCTCTGAAGGCAAGAATATATATATATTTTTTTTAAACATGCTTTCAGGCAGAATACAAACCAAGATGAGAAGTTTTAACTATCGTTAATAGGCCTTTATAGGTGAAAAGCTTCTTAAAACAAGCTTGTATACAGTATGTATTTTAAATACTGTCATATTTAAAGTGATTCTAACTGTAAGTCTTCTATAGAAGTAAATATATATCCTGCAATGATGTCACCATTGCTTGATGACATCTAGGGTTATTATTCAGATGCTCTTCCTTATTAAGGAATAATCAAAGTGGACTGATTGTAATCAGCATATTTTAGTACTGTAAAGTTTCTTTTTTTCTACCACTTGGAAATAATTCATTCAAAATATCTGAAAGGATTCTTTTTCTTGTTAATTTTTATTACTCGTGTCTGTTAGTAGTCAAGTATCTAAAAGTACTATTTGGAGCATCTGTCCTAAGCAAGGACCACCTACCTTGTGGTGCTTACTTAACATATCTCACCCAACGTCTTAGACCGTGTACAGATACACAAAAACAAAAGTACTTACATGCTCAGAAATTTAATGTCAATTAGATTTCATTGTGGAGTTATCAGGAAGCTTTGCCTCTTTCAGTCCACGTTTTCCTGAAATCTTCATATATGTCTTAAGATTGTGCATCTCAGAGCCATGCTAAAGTCCTGCTGTATTTGTTTTCATTCTGGCTTTCTGCACTGTCCTTGAAAACTGATACTTGGCCCAAAAGAAGTTGTGTATCCAACTGTAAACATTCTTGTGGTTCAGTTTTGGATCATTGGAGACCTCGTGTGCCTTTTTCTTGTCACAGAAACCAGGATCCAGAAAGTAGCATTAGATGTGTTTGCATAGTAAAGTGCGCAGCAGATCCAACCCTGCAACAAGGCTGTAAACTTCATACCTCTCATCGATCTAGCTGCACAACTCAGGTTGGTCAAGCCTGTTGAGAACCAGGTCTAAATAGAGAGGATGGGAAGCTGCATTAGTAGAATTGCACAGTTTCTAGGATATCAAGTAATATCTCTGTACTGTATTTTGCCTGTGGTATGTCCATGTGGACATACCAGTTTGTCCAGAAGAGATTGGGTTAATAAGAGTTAGTTCCTCTGTCCAAAGTTTTGCTCAGAACCTTGAAGAGTTGGTTGTGAGCACGCAAGGTAACACTGTTGCTTTAGCACAGTTCATCAACTCTGTAAATCAAATGTGCTTGATCTTTAGATGCTCTTAGAGGCCTAGGGGACTGAAGTCCCCTATAGTGTACCGACAGGACTAGGATGCCTTCTACTCGGAAGCAGTTCTTGGCTGCAGAAATAAGAGGGAAGCAGTGGTCTCTGCTATAGTTGGGTAAAACGTTTATACTTTATATTAAGGCAGAATTTCGGGTGTTCTTTGATGTGGCAGTGCTGGCATGGTGGCAAGCAACTGAGCAGCTTGCTTTGCTCGTGCATTGCAATGAGGAGCCTAGTCATGTTCAGCACTTCTCCATCCCTCTGTCTCAACTGCTTATTCCTTCTGGGCCGTATCCTTCAACCTGTCCTTCTCATTTATACTGATGCTTGACTATCTTTTAAGCACTTTAGTCTCTATTCATTTTACGTATATACAAACATACTTAAAATTTCTTAATTCTCCATGAGCATGCAAAAGCTTTGAGCCCCTCAAAATAAAAGCTGAACCAACTGAGGGTGTTTTTTTTTTTTTTTTTTTTTTTAATTTACAGAGATGAAAACAAAATCTCTGTGGCACTTTGGAGATTATGCTACATGCTTTCATTTATTCTTTTAAAATAATTAAGACTACACAGCACCAGAGTATAGAAAGACTGAACAAGCAATAAAATAGATTGCATGCATACACATATAACAGATAAGGAAGTTATGTCTTTACAATCCACTGAACTTGCTTAAAAAAGGTCTGTTTATTTACTGGTTAGTAAATTCTTAAAACTTTAAGTTTCTGGTTTCCATTTTATCACTTTTTAATTTTTTTAGCCACTTTTGTTAATTTGATGGAATTCTTACTGTTTGAACCATGTAGGCAGCTCAAATGTAGACAACACTTTTCTTTTAACACATAGTCTGTAAGCTGGTCAAACCCTACAATTTTTTTTTTTTTTAGTTTAGCTGCATTTCATCCACATCTTAAATTAGTGGGAGTGATTTACTATTTACTATTGAAAATTTCCTGAAAATATTAACATATATGTTTGAGTATCCAGAGGAAAGTATAAAAGCTTCCATTTTTATGAAAGTAGCAAAAATATCATCTAATTTACTGACTTCTATGGAAAATATATCTCTCTTGTAGATGCTTTATTCCGTGTAGTTCTCTCTGAGGTGCATATATTATACAGTTCATTAAATGGGAAATTGTTTTACCTTAGAAGCATATGATTTTTGTGAACTCTATGAAAAATTGTTCAGCATTAACTGATAAATCCCTAAGATCCCTAGGATTTCAAGTATATTCTAGAGATAGGTGAAATGCCTGGTTACGTGAGGAGGAGATCATTTTCAATGTGTTGGTTAAATAAAATTCCTACTTTGATTTTTATTCTGGACAATTGTGGATGTTAGGTCTAATATAGGCTGCTTGTTGTAGAAGGATGTATGATAGTGTTGCATATCTTGTGTACAACATGTGGCGTTTCACAGCCGGGAACACGCAGCACTGGCACAAGCAGCACCTATAGCATCAGCTGTTGCACCAAGTTAGGGAGAAACTCTAAGCTAGCTCAGTACTATATACCGTGTATGTGTGTGGCGAATGATATAAGCAGCAGAGAAGCTAAGATATACCTGCATACAGTCACCAGGAAGGTATTTATGCTGTCACAGTATTCCTGTGTTACTCCATATCAACCAGAAACAGGCTTGTGCTCTAGAACAGAAGTTGCTAGAATTTGTAAATCTTGTGTTTCAGACTCGAGCCTAATTCTGGTTGTTAGCTCTCTCTCTTACTATTGTAACTCTGTAATCTTTGTTATTGTGTAAAGATAAGAATGTTTTTCTGTATTCTGTACTACACATGATTTTTTTTTTTTAAATCTCTTCAGAGAAGAAATAATAAAGGGCGTAATAAAGTGGCCAGTGCTAACTAGGTCTTTTTCAAGAGGAACATTTTTAGTACTTCTTTCAGTTAAATTTGGAAAAAATGGTTTTACTTTTTCATGACCAACATGATTGCTCACTGTGAGAGGACTAGCTCAATGGTCGAAGAGCTTTGACTGTCATTTTCCTAGCAATACCTTCCTTCCTTAGCCATGCCTGGTACCTGGTCAATGTGGAAGGTTTAGATGGCGGGAAGATTGGGTGGACTGGGTTTAAAGGATCATTATCAACAACAGCAAGTCCAACTGGCAGCCAGTGATTATTGGTGCCCTTCAGGGATCAATACGCTAGGACTAAAACTATTTAATGTCTTCATTACTGTGCCGGATGGGCTCGGGATTCGGCAATCCAAGGACAAAAAAATGGACTTAATGACAATGACTCCTTTAATCAAAACAACATAGATACAAGTACAAAGAATAAGAATCGGTTA
>JAWLRI010000002.1:6678902-6759289 GCA_034781795.1 Crypturellus tataupa | reverse complement strand
CCTTCTCGTTCTCACAGTGTCTTTGGCCTTCAAACCTCCTTAAACAGCAGTTTGTAGTCAGGCTGGCAGTAAACCAGTCTGAACAGAGTTCTCGTTTCTTCTGGACTAACTACTACTTTGTTGGTTTCAATAACATGTTGCTTTCCTTCTTCTTCAGAGATTGGAGTATTACAACCTTCCTTTGTTAGTGGCCTCTGCTGAGCATATTATCAACGTTCAGTGTTTTCCCTTCAAGGTCTGGATTTTGTTTCACACAATACTTATTTATGACTCTACAGATCATAAAAAATTTTCCATCTCCAATATAATTACCCATCCAGATGGGAGTGCACAGTCCATAAATTTGGGGGGAGTGGTCAGTATATCGGGGCAGGGCTGCTATTCAGAGATCCCTGCAGTGGCTGCAGAAATGGGCTGACCAGAACTTCACAAAACAAATGAGTCCCGTGCCTGGAACAGAACAACGCCTTGCAGCAACACAGGCTAGGGCCAAGTGCCTCGAAAGTAGCTCTACACAAACAGACCAATGTGTCCTTGCAGCAAAGGAAGCCGACTTCATTCTGGGCTGTAGTCGCAAAAGTATATCCACTAGGTCAAGGAAAGTGATTCCATCCTTATGTTTGACACTCAGGAGGCTACATCTTGAATATTGTGTCCACTTTTGGGCACCTCAGTTCCAGCAAGACATCAGCATACTGAAGCAATTCCAGGGGGGTGCTCATCAAGATGGTTTGACTGGAGCATATGGCATATGGAAGAGAATGAGGGAACTGGATAAGAGAAAGGTGTCGGGGGGTCTTATTGTTGCCCATATTTAGGTAATAGGAGGGTGTAATGAAGACAAGGCCAGACCTTTCTCAGAGGTATATTGTGAGAAAATGAGATAAGATGTAAAGACAACATTTTTGACCATTAGGTTTAGCATTTAACTAGAAAGGGATTGCACAGAGGGCTTCACATTTCCACTCTTGGAGATATTAAAAAGTGACTGGGCAAGGCCATTACTGTGATGAGCAAACTGCTCTTGTTGCACCTGCTTTGAGCTGGAGTTGGACTGGATAACCCCAGGGGTCCCTTCCAACCTAAATATTTCTGATTTTTATTGTGATTTCAGCATGAATATTATGATAATGGTTATATTAAACATGTATGATGTTTCACACAAAATCCTGTATTTCAGGGAAAAAAAAACTCTTTGTAATCTGAACTAATGAATATATGACTTAATTTTACTCATAAACATGGTAATTAAAAATAAAAGTAGAAAAATATATAGTTAGGGTAGACCATAGAGCAAAATTTGAGCCAAAGGAAAAAAGGTGCAGTGTTTCCTTTATGCTATGGTAGCAGAAAACTTATTTGTATGCTAAATATGAGTGTTTGGTCAAAACGTGTTCAGAAAATAATATATTTTCAAATGCATTCATGCACCTTCATTACTGCAAAACTGTTTTGACTGCATTCGGGTCCTTCATCAACTCAACATACTATCAGTCAAACATGTCAAGTTTTCATATTGCTTTAGTTAGGGATGAAAGGGCTACCAAGAAGCTTCTAAATTTAAAATACAAGAAAGCTGATTTAAATTAATCACAAATTAGAAATAAACTTTAAAAAAATGCGCAACAGCTATATTGGAATAGAAATAAAAACCTTCTCACCTTTTTTATTTATGACAGTTAGGTGTAATTTTTGTGCTTCTTTTTATACATGAGGCAATAGTATAATATTAAAAGTAAATACATCCAAAAAATAGTTTTATTAGTGTTCTTTAAGAAGATTAGTATCTCAGCAGTTAGCAGAGAAGATTTTGAATAGACTTTTGATGACAAATGCTGCAGCTCAGAAACTCCCAGCTCAGTCTGGAATGTGTGTTTGCCCAGTAGTTTAGAAGCTGAATAAGGTTAAAGTTCTGTCACACACTGTTGCTTATATTCACTGGGGAGCACATGAAGCTTAACAAGTCATGATTGGTTGAGCTTGTCAGCAGAATTAATCAACAAGTGTATTTGAAAAGAAAGATGGAAATAGATGCAGTCCGTTTTCTGAAAATGCTCCTCACAAATTTTCCTATGAGTCTGACCATTTAGCTGAGATGGAACAGTGTTTTGATTTTTCTTTTTTTCCCACAATTATTTTACATTGCTCTAATTGACTGGACAAGGTGGAACCCTTTAGAAGAATGAGGAGATTGCTGCTCCCTGAAGAGCAACAAAACTTACTCACAAAAGGAAAAGCTTCAAAGAATGCAGGGTACAGGAGGCGAGGGAAGCTCAGTTAAAAGCATGAAGCTTACAGTCTTTGGACTGGCTGTTGAGTTAAGAGAGTTCCTATAGAAATGAGAGTGAACATCAGGGTGCCAGTCAAACCTCAGAATAATGGAATGAAATTTCTAGGGTCCGAGGAGGACTGTGTAGACTTTGCAGCAACTCAACATCTCTTCCAGTTGGCTAAGACTGGGTAGAGAGGCAGGGGACCCAGTTTTGAGGAGACCCTGGCAAAAGGTGAAGGGAAAAAAAACCTCTAGTTGATTTCTGCAGGGGAAGGATGAAGTGTTTTCTCCAAGGTTCTTCTGTTTAAATGTTAAGTGCTAATTTTTACTCTAAAAGTTGTGGTGGGGGAACTGGGGTGTTGTGCCTTTCAGTAGTCTTAAGGAGAAATATATATCCATTACAAACCTTCGATCACTTTAGGATCTCATAATTCATAAGTCTGAAACAGCAAGTATGTTTTAGGGGCTGTATTAATGCATTTGTGATTTGCTTTTTTTATAACACTAGAGAATATTATAACACTAGAGAAAAAAGTTCCTCAATATTTTGCTTTACTTCCGTTTTGCATTTAAAAGCATTTTTATAATGTTATTTGCTTACTGAAAATGGTTAACAAGCAGAAATCAGTAATAAATATGCAGCATTCTAAAACTCAAAGTTTACTCTAAAGCTTTGCATTGAGGAGGAACTGTCTATAGAAGAGATGTAAGAGCAGCATATTTAATTTCCCTCTTATGAAAGTATTATATAAAATCCATGGAAAGCAGTGCTAGTAAACTTATTTCTCCATTAGTGGATAGTGCAGCACAATAAAACATTCCTATTACATGCATTTAAAGGGGATTTATAACAGGTTCAATTCTATTGAAGAAGAATATTGATTTTGTTAATTTATCTAGGATTGGTAAAATCTCTACAGATGACTCAAAAAATAAACAATATGCATATTTTTAATATGTATATGGCAAATAATGTATGATAAAGAGTATGTTCTTAGTATTGTGATATACAATTATGTCACTTAGGCATGTCACGCTGGCCTAGTATGAGCCTGTGTACTCGAGTATTCACTGCATAAAAATCCAATATTTAAGAGGTAATTTAAGAAAATACTGAGAACAAAAGTTTATATGAAAGAAGGAAATGAGAAGAAAACATTACCATTTTTTAGTTATACAGCTTTTCTGTATTTCCATTAATGTAACATTTGTAGGGGGATTTTGTTGCTTCTCCATAATGAAACACAGCATAGAATAGAACAGCAGATACTATATATACCCTCATTTACTTATATATAATCCAATAAAGGCTTCATTCAATAGTGTAGTTTCTGTTCCTATGTATTTCTGGTTTGATAGTGGGATGTCTGAAAGCACTTTACAATTAGCACATTCACAATTCAAGTGTCTTACTGCAAGCTACATACTTGAATATTATGCTAATTTGAAATAGGAGCTCTTTGAAATAGGAATGTTAGGAACTCTTTCTTTATTCGTGTAAAAACTGATTATGTGTTGGAGACTCTAGTTCTCTACATGTACTGACTTTTGACAAACCCTTTGTTGAAAAATTAGAGCCATGCAGTTTACTCTTGAAGACAGATAAGCACTGTTATAGATCGCCTGAGGAAAACATAAAAACTATCATTTTAAGCTTAACATGTTCAATATCCATCAAGGATGAGGTACAAGTGACAAGACTATTTCTCTACAGCCCTCCTAGCTTTACTTTTATACTACCTTGATGGGCTCTGCTTTAGTAATTTTGACAACATTCTTCTTGTCGCCCTTCTTATTTATCAGGTCTAGATCTGTGTTCTGGGGGAAACTGAAGTCAAAACTAGGAAAAATGCTGAGGGAAAGTGCCTTGGTATTATGAAGTTCTTCAATTTAGATATTTTGCAGGAATATTTGGGTGGTCTTGTCCATGAAAGTTGATTTTTTTATTATTTTTTATTTTTTTATTTAGTGCTTACTAGTAGTGCTTCTGGATTCAAAGATGCTGGTTATCTTTTTTTTTTTTTTAATAAATAGTTGTCTTAGGGCTGAGAAGAATTCTGTAGCATGATGACAGAATATAATGGCCCTGAGCAACTGACATTACATACTGTAACAGAATTAGTGTAGCCAAGCTGTAACCAAAAAGATAGTTTAAGGAATGGGCAGAGACTATAGCAAGGTCTATTGTTAACTTTGTCTACTGGCTTACAGTGTTAGACCGCGTTTTCAGTTGTTTCTTACTATTCCAGACTCCTCCACTCCTGTTCAGGGGATTGATTTAAGCTCAGACCTGATCCTTCGGTCTCTTCCTGAAATATGTTGCAGAAGAACCAGTCTCCAACCCTCTCTGTGCCTGGCAATGGACCTGGCAATGATCTGGACCTGGACCAGTGGACAGACTTCACAACTTGACCTCAGCCCTGCCTCATTACTGAGGGTTTTCCCAAAGATCCCTGGGCTGCCCTTGGTTAACTATTAATAGGGGAACTAAACAGATTTATTTTTCCAGTGATTTATAGAAGGAAATCTATATTTTTTTCTAAGATGCTTGCTCCCATCTTTCTAATGTGGTGTATGGTGGGATAGGAGCAGGATATTGGAACTGGATGAGTGTCCCCTCTATGTTATCTTATCCTTTGCTTAGTATTGCTAGGGGAAGGAGGGATCCTTCTGGTCAGAGCAAAGAGAAGGTCACAGCAAAGGTTGAGAAGTAGACCCCAGGTGCATTTAGGATGCCAGATATGGGGACAAATGTGGCAGAGAAGGAACTTCTGATCAAAAAGTGGATGAAGAATCTAGAAGAATCTAGATACGGTGTAGAACTTGAAGATTTGCATTTAATAGCCACACACCAGAATCGAAGGCTCTGAGACATGGAAAGTGGGATGGAGCAGGATGAGGAAAATTAAACTAGGACAGAGTTTAGAGAAGAGTACAACAGCAGAATAGTGCAGAAGAGCCAGGAGACTGTGCTATTTTCTGCCTACAACAGGAGGAGCAAAGATAAAAGTTGAAAAAATCCACTAATAATGGTATTCAGTCTGAGAAATCTGTATATCAGCTGCTGACATACTATCTGGTTATAATGACCAAATGCTGTGTATCTGGGTAGCAGCAGAACAGAGAAACAGTGAATACCTGGCAAGTATTCAAGTGAATCTTTGCAATGGAATTAGGCAGCAGAAAGTGAGACAGTGCTACTGGGTTTCCCTCGGCAGTTTTTATGAGCAGATAGTTGTTTCTCTTCATGATTCTCTGCATTGATCCTGTAGAAAACATTTTCTCTCCACACAGGCACCACTTATCACTAGAGTAGTTTAGAAAGGAAATGAGCAAGAAACTGATGTTGAGTAATGCTGCTTTTGTACAAGGAGTAAGCCAGTTATAGCTGAAGGCTTCCCAGAACTCTAGGGAAAACAAATTTTGTTCTTCCACAGATGAAAACAAAGCCTATCTTCTCCTTATTCTTGGAAGAAATAGTTCAGTCTTGTGAACTGAGGTTCAGAGAAATATTGCAAGCAGGCATGGTATTTTCCCTCACCTTCGGCTTCTCACCATCTGAGTTTATGTAGGACACCTTGACTCCTCTCTTGAGCACCATCTTTGCTTTTGGCACTTTTTTTCTTCTCCATTTCCTAAGTTTATATTCTACAGTCCTGATGCAAACTCCTTTTATCTTGAAAAGTTTTTAGACTTTTTGCCGTTCAGTGTTACTTTATAAATTGTTTCATATACTGTGGGTCAGTACGAGAAAACCTTTCCATGTTCATACGTGATAGCATGCACAGGAATTAGCCCTGACTTTCCTTTTTGTTGTCTCCCATATTCTGAAGGGCTAGCATAAAAATAAACATCTTCACAGTGCTGCAACAAGTATATATATATATCAAATATCAGAGTATTGTGTCTAGGAAGTGTTATTAATATATTTAACTGAATTCTGGGAACATCACAAATGACCACATTTTTTTTTCTGCAGTTTGATAGCAAAATGCTTTGAATGGCTAATGTTGCATCTTCTCTACAGCCTTTTCAGCCATTAAGTGAAGATTTCATAGTTTTTAATAGGTTAAACTTAAAAGGTTCTTTTAAATTCCTTGTGCTTTCAGCTCATACTAGATACAGTCTCTGTAACTGCTACTTATGAATAAATAGTTTGTCTACTTCTGACTTCCCAATATCTCTTTTATTTTCACCTTGTACCTCCATGTTGCTTGTTTGCAAGAACAAACATGTAATTTCAAAAATAGGCTTTTGCACTCTACTCTCTACTTTTACATTCTCTGTAGAGCAATATCCCCCCATTCCTCAGGTACAGGGAAGGAAAGTACAGTAAAACTACATTTATATCAGCTCTTGAAACAACTAGACCAACATTAAATTGTTGTATTTTGTTTTCATTTAAATTTTCCTTATGGGTCTTCTTTTTGCATATCTTCACCATCAATGTTATCACATAGCCTTCTATGAATCTATTTGCAAACATCAGAGTGAAAAGTGAAATTTGTCTAGTTCCAAATATCTTCAGATCTGAGAATTGCTCTAAGTTCTGGAACAAGTGCTTCAGGCAGCTTCAGTGCTTCCTTCAAGCAAAGAGCTGCCTTATCCCTAAAAATGCTGAGTTTCCAGTTCCAGGAAAGCTGGCTTTGTAGCTGGCTCTGCCCTTTCTGCTCATCATCAGTGCAAATGGTTACACAAAAATATTTGTTTTCTTCCCTCTCCCTTTCTGTCACCTTCTTCGTCCCCAGTCTCACAGGGTGAAAAGAGAGACACTAAACCTTTATTTTTGGCTCAGATTTGTGGGTTTACTGGATGATACACACACACGTCTTCAAAATGAGCCTAGTGTTGCGTTAGGGATTTAATGACATGTCATTATACCTCAAAGCCCAGGAGTTGCCAGAGCTGAAATACCTTCTTTTCCATAAATTGAGGTGTGTATGGATGGAATAATATAAAGTCTCTAATGATTTCTTTTTATCTTCCTACTAATTATTATGAAGTCTGTTTTTCTAGAAAGCAGTTTGTAAGTAGAACTTTAATACGATTCAGACTACTTCAGCTAAATAGAATACTGTCGTTTAAACCACACTGATTTAAAAGTATTTGGCTGTACTAAATCACTTGTCAAAAAGCTGGATTGGTAGATGTTGAACATTATGAGAATTTTCTTCATTACAGTCGTAGGACTGATCCAATTATAATCAATGCCTCGTAGCTCACATATCCAATTTTCCTCTTCTAGTTTATTAACAGAGGGCTCTGACAGACCTTTGGGAATTCATAGCCAAATAATTTGTCAATGAGATGTAGTGTATGTAAATAGATAAATGTAGTTGTTAGGAAGAAATAATCATTGCAAGTTCCTGATGAGAACTGAATACCCTATTAATAATTTGAAGTAATCACTACTTCCACTTTCTAGGATTGTCTGTTGAATATATTATATCAGAATATATTGCATTTTCCTTCCTAGGAATATGTAAACCTCCAAACATAAATCTCTTCATATATGAAAGATATATGAAAAAGATAAACCCTTCAATTTTTTCTCTTCAGTCATTGTCAATCCCATAGAAGAAACAATAGTAGGACAGCTCCACATGCATGAATCATGGCATTTAGAAATCTGCTCTTAAGAAGGGAGGAGGACTTTATGCAGTAAATTACCAAAGTCGATCTGAAAGACCCTTCTGTAGTGACATTTGCACTTGTCAGAATTCTTTCTGGTTTAAAAAAATACTCAAACTGCGAGAAAATTCTAGTGCTTTTGTTCTACTGTTGCCTCTCCCTCTGTCATTCATCTCTTTCCCTCTCCTTTCCTCACTCCACTGTTTTTAGTTAGTGCTGTAATTAAGAAGTGACATTTACATTTAAAGTTAAATACTTTTAAGACATAGAGCTTTCTTGAACCTCTACTTAAAACTCTAACCAAAAGCTTTAGAAATAGTGAACGGTTGGATGTTGCTTTCCTAAAAACTCCAGGAGTGTGACTTTACTACAGCTCAGCTTTGTGCTTATTCTGAACTATCGTTTAAATCCATATAAACATTGCTCCAGCCTCTTTTACTAATAAAATCTTTTCACCTATTACATGAAGAATTCACCAAAATTCTTACTTCTGCTTTAATTTTCACATTGATTCTCAATGAAGACCCTTAGTTTTTGTCTTTACTGATCCATTTTGCAGGGAAAGGAGCTAGAGGTCACACTATGTGTCAGGGTTCAACTTTCTGCTGTTGCAGTGAGGTACTGTCAATATTGTTCCTTTGCAACAATATTTTCATGTCGGTTTATATTCATTTAAAGAAAAAAAAAAGGCAAGGAAAAGGATAGTGATATAGTTACAACAAATGTCCTTATTCACATTATTAAAAGACTCTGTGGTATTAACCTCCTAGCATCAACGATGTTTAAATGATCGTGGTTTGATTTCTTAATGAGTAAAATTCAAAGAAAGCCCTGTAATATACATATTGTAACCTTTAGGAGGGTTTTCATAATTCAAAACTTTTGCTGAGAATGTAGGCTATGGATGATTTTGTTTTGTTTAAAACAATGCGGAATATACACAGTGAAGAGAGATAAATGTGACTAATCAGACTTAGCAAGTAACAATAGTAAGTTACTATAGTTAATTTATATCTTATGCTTTCATAATGACATTTGGTGAGAAACAGAACTGCAGATAACCAAGTATTTAAAAAGGGGAATATGATATTAATGTGCAACAAGTCTGTGGTTGGATAAACTAATTTTTTCACTTTATCCACTTAGAATTTAAGTCAATGTTAAGTGATGTTAAGCAGTAAAATTGCCAAATAGTCTTAATCTAATCCAATGATTAAGATAAGATTTTAAGGATTTATTTTGTTTTTGTTTTTAAATTGCAAAGGCATGCGCTGTTTTGATGTTACTTTTTTGATGTTCCTAGTACGAATGGCTTATGAAATGTAATGGTTGGTTTCCTCCATGAAAGAAACTGTGAGAAAACATTTCTCATAATGAAGTCTAACACAGACCAGATTGACAGCAGGATCAGGACTAGTTACACTAACTTGTAGTGACTTCTTAATTGCGGTAACTGAGTTGAGTCTTCAAAGAGCAGGGCCTTATTGCCCCAATGTGGCAGGACTGGTCATGGTGACACCTTCTGGCTTTGCAAACCTCAAGCAGGCGGCTGTGGGCCTTGGTTCTGAGCTGCTCCTTTGTTTTGTGTTCAGTGTAGCTGATGGTGTAAGTAAGAAGTGATTGTTTTTCATCACTTTTTCATCACCCCCTCCCCAACTTTTTTGGGGAGAGGGTTATAAAACATGACTTGGTATCCCTAATGTCCTTTTCTGGCTGTCTTGAGATCCAACATTTCCTACTTTTTCCATATTTTTACTAGCATTTCAGTTCTGATTTAGCTTACTGTCAAATCTACAGCTCTTCTTTCTCTTCCTCCTTTCCTTTTTCATTGATAGAAGAATCGTATTGGTCTTTTGATGAGCAGTGATCTATTCCTTAGGAATCAAGTTTTTTGCCTCTCTGAAATGATTGACTATGTAAGTAGTTTATTTCTCCAGAGTAATGTCATAATTCTTGAAGACTTTATAAGTGTAATTCTTCACCAATTAACCCTTTCTAAAAAATATGATATGCCTAAAATGTTATTCACTGATGAAGATGAATTTTCTTTCTCTCTGGAGCATTCCTGGCTCTTGACTGTGCAAAGGAATAAGTATGGAACTTTCTAGGCTACCCACTCCAATTAAATCAGAACGCCTCTTCTCACCTCCTCTTTGGGCTTTTGAAGGCCTCTCACTCTCTGCTTCTACGTTAATAATAATTTTGTGTACTTCAGTTTTAGTATTGCTTCGTGAAGATTAAAAATATGCACATAATCTCCTATGTGCCCTACTACTAACCTATTCCATTCAATAGCGCTTCCCAAGTCAATCTCTGGGGCTGTGAAACTAGAAACAGTAAAGTTTAGAAACGCCTATGTGCACTCCATAAGTGAATAAAGTACTTCCATGGAGGTCCATCAAAAATACTGCATGCTATATTTCTTGGTAATAGCTGTGAATGGATGATTATATGCAAACACATGCACTTATTTCAGCTGACATTTTATCCATTTCAGTGAAATGTGCTTGCCTTCCTCCCTTAGGCTCCTTTGAAGAGCTCAGTCTACAAGTATTGTGCCAACGTTGCTGAAGTTTCTGAAGTAATATATTCAAAAAATTAGCTGTGATCCATTTTGACTGATATTTAATTTTACTGCAGCCAGCTCTGCAACAGAGTAGTGTGCAGTGTAACTTGTAAGCAGGAACACTTATAATGCAGGATACAAATTCTGCAACTGGTTCCTAATTTGATGACCTTTCATTAATTTCAACGATGTTGCTTTGGTAAAGAATTTAGAAAATGACCTTTGATTTCAGCCATTTAAATTGCTAGTGGAGCTGTTACATTGGTCTTATGGGAAAAAACAGTGAAAGTAAAAATAAAGATATTAAATGCAAGGTTAAAGTACAGTCTATACTTTTCCTTTTATGTTGATTTTCATAGTTTTGGCAGTACCTCCTTTGGCTTGCTATGCCATGGTTATAGGTTAATCACATAAAAACCTTAGAGTATTTGTTTAACATTGGTCCTCGTTCATAAGACTTAGTTGGAGGAGAACACAGAAGCTTTGAGAGGGCCAGTGCTATCGCAACTAAATTTAAATTATGTACTTATTAAATTGCAGGTTTTCTTTCATGGAACTTCAGACCCTTACAAATCTGCAGAAATAAGCTGATGTGTTTCAAGACAGAAATTCAAGGTTATTTTTCAGGAGCAATTTGACCCTTTTTCTATCAGAAAAGTGAAATCTTAATTGCTTTTGGTAACACAACTTGCACAGAGATAAATACTGCAGTTTGAATTCTCTGTTGAATTGTCATGCCTTTTTTGTTTAAAAGGATGAGGTCTAGATGGAGACAAGTTGATTTCCTTCTAAATGAGGTACAAATGGCACCTCATTTATTGTGAAGTTGGAGACTTTTTAAACTAGGATCTATTAGCTCTATGCATTTGCAATATGATAAGATGTAGCCTGATGTGAAAGATTAAGCATCAGCTACTGCTCCAAGAAGCCTGGCCTGTTGTTTCTGAAAATGATTCCTGTAGTGAAGAAATGGGGAAGGAAGGCGGGAGGAGAAAGGAAATGAATGCGTAGCTAAGTAATTTGACAGGACACTGTAAAATCAGTGTGACATTCTTATCTCTTCCCACTGTCATCTGGATGGTCTTTTGGTAGCTATGAGGAGAAAAACTATAAAAATTAGGGGGAAAAAAAAGATTCAAACATATGAGGGGTAATATACTCCTATGCACACCCATGTCATGCTAACGTGCAGTCAGGTTACAATCAACCACAATAGCTTGGAAGGACTCCAAGGTCCACAAGTTCTGAAATACCTAATATTTCTATTTTTGTGGGTGTCCAGAACTGCTGTAGAGCATCTTAACTGGTGTTTATTGTCTGGAAAATACTAAAAACTCTCCTAACATCAAACCATAATAAGAACACAAACTTCTTTCCAGTTCTTATTCCACTCAAGATTGATGTATTTTTTACTATTTCAGTCACCATTTTGCACTTGAAACTTTTGAGTTATGCCTATAATAAATAACAGTGACATTACTGTAAAGATACCAGTCATTGGTCCTTGGTGCATAGAATAACTGAATTACTATATGGCCTTGACAGACATTTTCAGAGAACATTTAAATAAGAAGAGGTATATCAACTGAAAAGACTAAGAACTCTTTAAGCAGGAATTGTTTAAATGTTCTCTAAAATAACTAAGCATGAAAAGCCTCTCTCAATATATTCCAGGGCTTTTCCTTTAGAAAATATGTATTGCTGCTCTGATAGCATTGCCATTTTTGTTGCCAGGTGTTGCATGCAATCTCAGTGTGTTTGGTCGTTCTGAGCCCCGCACGTTCCGAGCCTCAACTTGCTTGTGGGTTTTCTGATGTTACTCTATAGAGATATAGGCAGGTTGTGTTTCAAATGAATGTGTCAAGACGTTGCTGTACACCGATATCTATACTGCCATTTCTATTTCACTGCCCCATCCAGAGCAATTTAAGTTGCCTGTGATAGTACTATTTTTCTGCTGTCAACATAGTATTGTTATAGCACTCAGTGGCCAATAGGCAGACCTTGGGCATCCTGGAAGATCCATTTCCAAATGGGGCACTGCCAATGCTTGAGTTTGTAGTAATCTTTCCTTGTCTGTCTCGTGGATCAGCAGCCGGCTGGAGGCTGCCTGTGTGATGCTAGGGCTGAATGTCTGGCCCTGATTACACTTAATAGGCCTTGCTGGCTCAGGCTGACCTCACCTGGGGCCTCCCTCTGCACCCTCTGCCCATGTGTCCAGGGGCTCCAGCCAAGCTCAGGCCCATGTCCCTAGTCCTTGCGTAAGTCAGGTTGTAGCTGTTCCTATTTCCAGCTCAGTGGGGAGCAAGGACACTCCTTGGGCGATTGCTCTGCTTCTGTTCAGGTGCACTGCTGCTCCTGCACATGCAGGAGCTACCTGCCTTGGCCACCTGCTGCTCGTGGGGCATGGACAGTATCCCTGCTGCTGCTGGTTATGTTGTCCTGCTGGTGAGCCCTTGCCTCACCTTCTCATACCTCAGAGTACATGAAGCAATAGAGTAGCATGGGTCACCTCAGCTTTTCAAGAGCCTTTAGATGGCATGTGTATGTTTATAAAGCATTGGGTGTACCCCATAGCAATGTTTTCAGCTATGATTCCTCCTGGAAGAATCTAATTTACACGCTCTGTAGCTGTTCTGCTCACTGAACCAGCATTCACCGTGGTCATGCCTTGGTTGGGGATTCAGTGAAACAGTGTACTACTGCTCTAGACAAAACCAATAAGGCAGATGAAGTCTTGGGATGTGGCTCCTTGCTACCTTTAGTTTGATCTAACCAGGATGCCCCTGAAAAGAGCAGTAGCCGTCGCTTTCAGTGTGCTCCTTCTGTTTCCTTGCTGAGTTAGACCTGTCACTGTAAGTCTTCTGGCTTAGAGGGAAAGCTAACTCCTGGAAAAGCTATTACTTTTCCCTCGGATCAGCAAGCTGATCCAAATCACTACAGAGTTGCACAATTACTATATCTTAGCACAAGGGAAGAGGCAGAAAAGTGAAGGGAAAGCAAGTCCACCCCCGCTGGCCCTAGCCTACTGTTAGATTAGATTAAGCATAATATGAAACTACACCCTGAAGGAGAAGCATGTAAGTTTATTCAGAGAAGATTACAACTTGCTGTTAGCTGAGAATTTGCACAGCTGAGGTTTAAAAAAATATTTTAAAAATATACTATAAATCTCCCAGTTGTCAGGGGCCTTTCAGAAGAGCTTACTCACAGCAATTAATACATATGTTCTGGTGGCTTGTGGAGGTCTTTCCTGAAAAATGGACAAACACTTTTGTATGTATTTATTTTTGTATATATTACTTTTGACCCTTTCAGAAGGGTGGAAAAAATTCTGAATGCAACAGCAAACTTAATATAGCACTATGGCACTCACGGGAAGGTATAGTAGCCAAAGGGAGTAGTTTATGCTTCTTATATTCACAATGTGGTTGCAGCCTGTTTTCTTCCCTCTCTGCATTTCCTCCTACCTGTCTCTAACTAGAAGTGTCTCCTCATCCTCCCACCGCCAGAGTGCAGTAACTGGAAGAGGTGAACACAGACACTGCTACAGAAGATAGCGTAGGGGGTTTATACATGATGTTCAACCATATAACGCATCCAACACAGTGTTAGAGCATTCCAAAAAGAGACAGATACCAAGCAAAATCCTTTGGTCTTGGTTTTATCCTGCAGTTGTTGAATGACTTTCTGACTAGGACAATCCAGATTTAGTACTTGGTGTTTGGCAAATGACTATAGCTAAAAGTGAGGATGATTAGCCTGTTTTTAATCTACTTGCTGTTTATTATGTTGGTTGTATTAAACATGCTTTGGGAAAGTGAAATAACTGATAAACATATATGTCTTCTGAAATCTTGGCTGATCTGATATCTCCATGGATACTAATTATGAAACTGAAAATATTTTTCCCCAGGGGAAAATAGCCATGTGGATGTGGCCAGCAAGGTTGTGATATGCCATACTAAAGTATATTTATAGGATGGAGATTTACCCTCCAGTTACTAGTACAGTGCTTCTGGAAGGGTGCTTAAGCACTGGTTTTAGAATCATCAAATTCTTGGATTATAAAAAGGCATTATTTACATAGCATTTGCATATATCATATTTTATAGCAAGCTAGTCTTTGCTTATGTGCCTATTCCTAGCACCTTTTTTCAGTTGTGCTTCAGTGTGTCACTCTGCCACCCAAGCAGCATAAGCAGGACAGAGTAAACTGGAAGTAGTTCAAGGATAACCACTCCAAGGAGCCTCTCCGCTTTCTTCCCATTGTGGGAGGTGGATGCTGGAATCAGCCTCTGACTGGGCAGCAAGCCCCCCCAAAACTGCTTGTCCCTCCTTCCACAGTCAGAGCAGTGGAAAACATAGCTGGACCTGTTAAGCTGTGTAGATCCTTTTCATCTTGTCTGCCTTCATCTGTAAATATGTACAATTGATGGATTGCTTATTGCCCCAAGACTTTAATCCCAAAGCATCTGTACACCTTTCTGCATTTTGCTTCAGAGCAAGTCTTACTCATTAGCATTTTTTCAAACCAACAGAAAAAGAGAGCAAGTCTGAAAAATTAAAACTAAGCCAACTATCATTTTTCTTTTCTTATTCTAGTCAGCATGTAATTATAGGTGTCCCTGCAGTATAGTATAAATCATTATCATCATTAGCATTATCCTTATGTAGGCAGTTTCAGTGTTTCAGATCCACTTCTCTCCGGTTGTCTGGTTCTGAGTTTTGACTGCCTCTTGGTATGAGGCCATTTTTCTGGGATGAAAAGGTTTCTTGCTTGCAGTGTAGAGAACATCACAGCTGAGTGTGTATATACTAATGTTAATGTTATGTGTAGAAGGACTGTAGCTACCTAATTATTTTTATTGGAAATATTTTATGACAACAGAAATGAAAACAATTAGTTTGGCTCCCTATTCCAGAATATATGAGAAAGAAAAAGCCAAACAGAATGTTTGATTAAATAATGCTGAGACTGGCTTCAATTGAAAATAGGGAGATTCAAACCCTGACACTTCATTATTTCTCATCACCCTGTGCCTTGCAATAAAAATTGTGTGGCATGTCAGAGGATTGACAGCAATACTTAGGTAACAAATGCATCACTAAGAGGTTAATGTTATGTAAAAGCAACAAACATGGTGGGAAGTAACAGTATTTCCATGATTTATTCAGTGCTGTTTATACATGCTATTATAGGGAAGACAGCTGTGACACATCCCCAAATGAAGGAACCTGCTCTAGGGAGAAGTGTCTATAACACTATTTTGCAAATACTTTCAGGAAGAACAGCAAATAAAAACCCATGTATTTTGTGGGACCCCTGATGGGAGCCTGTAGTCCAGGTTTCCTATTTTGTTTTTTTGTGACTTTTATGCACAAGTTTTCAAAGATTTTCACACTGTGACTTATCTGATATTACCTACAAAGGAAGAATTTCTGGAGCAAAAGAACTTGAGCTGGAAGTGTGCTCTCAGCAGTGTTATCTAGGCAGTGCACTGTTTGCCTGGGGTATTTTGGTTTATTTTGTCTGAGGGTTAGTGCATTAATACCTGATGTGCACCTGCTGGCACTGAAGTCTCAGGCATTTTGCCTGAAGAATCCTAAAGGAACAAGGAATAACGGGGAAATTATTAAGTAGTAAGGGATTTAGTGGCTTGCAAACCTTTTCCAGGCAAACAGTAGTACATGTATGGATGTAGGTCTTCAAGGCTCCATCCTGGTCTTTTACTAAAGTATCCAATATAAACCTGTTTCAATGTAATAACAGTTTTCTCCATTCCTGAAAGCAAGTAAAATTACTTGGAGACTTTCAAGTCCTCCATTCTCTATCTTTTCTCACCGAAAAGTATCTGTTCCTGAAATATATCCATTTTGTTTCTCTACCTGTGTGTGTGTGTGTGTGTGTGACAGTGCAAGTGTCGGATTTGGTTTAGATGAAAGGGATGAATCAAGGGTAGTAATGCCTAGATACTATGAGAAGACTTGTGTTTAAATGTTGAATGTCATGTGAATGTCATGTTTAAAAAAAAATATGGGATGGGATTTGCCTGTCAATGATTTCCTTGTTCCTTAAGTCCTTCCTCATTCTCACCTCAGAGCACAAGCCAAGCTTGGTGTTTCTTAGGGTCTTGAGCCTCCACGCTGCTAGCTGTGGCATCCCCAGAGCGAAGCAGCATCTGCTTGGTCATGGGGCAGTTGCTGCCACAGCGCATACCAGCCCAAGATGAGGCAGAGGCAGACATGTCCTCCCAGGTCTTTACCACAACCCTCACCTATTAAAGGTAAGAAAAAAAAGCTCTATTTTACAGAGCTACAGAAGAAAGATAAGAAGGTGAAGGAAAGGACAAGGATGTGAAGGGTTAGAATCCAAGTGCAACATGATGCTCAGAAGTAAACTGACATCATTTACTGAACAGGATGGCTCAGTTCTGAGGATAGTTCGAAATTGCTATTCAATGTAGTCTTTTAATAAATTGAGTATACAAATAAATAAATATAGATGCATTATGATAAATATTTTCAACAGTCTTAATCATCTTGTGTATGGCTGGGAAAGCCTTCTATAGATCTCTCCACTTACGTAGCCTTGCAGTAATGGCTTTTGTTATGTAATGCCAAGGATCCTTATATTAATTTCATTATATATAATATAATATAATATGTGATTTCATTATATTTTGGATATGCTTAAGTGAATCAGTTGAACTTGGTGCTCAGGCTATGACAGTGGCCTGCTCCTCCTACCTAAATGTTTTGCAGGAGTTGTAGAATTTATTATCAAAAATAATAGATGAGGATGATTGTATTAAATGACTGATAAAAATAATAGGTTTTTTTTTCATTTTGGTTTAGTAGAGTAAGTACTTACACTTAGATGCGTTTTGATTATTTTTCAGAAAAGTCGTTTGTACATCAAGGCATCAACTTTACTTATTTGTAAACTGACGTGGAGGAATGTGATTAAATATCCACAGATATTTTATGTGAAAATACAAAGTAATTTAAATACCGTTGATGGAATAACTACATTAATTAAAAAAAAAATCTTTTGTTTTGTGGAAAGAAATCCACAAGCACGCTTACTCAGGCTAAGTAAGTGGTTCAAGGATGGCTGCTCATAACCAATACTTAACTCTCCAGAGGGGAACTGAGCACATACTGGCTCTTATTCTATCTAGGCCTTTTATGCTTTAGCCTTGGAAAACACAGCGAGGCTACCTCAGACGTGGAATGGAAGACAAGATGTTTCTGTTGAGCTGGATCTGAAATGTCTAGATGGGAGGGGAGGGATAAAGAAAGGTAAGGGGTAGGGAGAAAATTTTAATTGTAACCCTGAATCTACTGTGTCACCGTTTAAGACATTCCCTTTTGCCCAACTGCTGCCCAAGAGCTTTACCTGTTTTGCGTTTTGGGGCTGAGGGGCCACCTTTCCTGGGTGCATATCTTTGCTTTCTACCAGTCAAGTCTTCTCATCTTATGCCTGACCATAGAAATGTTAATCTCAGGGAATCTTTTGGTGTTTCTACACCAAATATTTCATTATATTAACATACTATGGGAGATAGAGATTTTTCCATTGGGGGAATGTGAGAGGTGCTTCACAAAAATCTGTTCAGCAGCTGTTTGTACTGGTCTACTCTTGTGGTTCTGACTTGCATTATGTAGTTAAAGTGGGCTAAGAGATGTCTCTGAATGGTCCACATAACATATTGTGGGCAAAAGGTATAAGGGGCAATTAGTTGCCCCATGTTTTCTCTGATTTTACCCTTCTTCCCCTGTCAAGCTATGATCCTAATAAGTTCTGCGTTCCTACCACTGCTGTGGGGGAAAATGTGTTTTGGTGCCCGTATCAAATCCTAAGGCCTGGTGTATGTTGTGTGTTAAGTTCTGAACTAACAGAAGAGGAGAATATATTCTGCTGTTAGGAATAGGACAGCTTTTAATTGGCAATCCACAAGGACTAGTTGCAAAACACAGATCTGGCAAATGATAATGTCAGGATATGGGTAATGTAATTTAAAACTTCAGGCACCACAAGGCACAGAGTGCTCTCAGTTGATGCTGAAGACCATGATGGTAGATGATTCCTTATCCTACAAAAAAACTTTCTCCATTAAGAATTAAAAGCACCCTAAATGTTTTGGTTGAATGGAACAGTTTTCGGAGGCTCTGTTCATCTCTGTATAATGTGTTATAGTATATCGTTCATTGGTCAAAATCAGTGTATTTTTGCATGTGAAAATGTTGCAATTTGCAAACCGTAGTGATGGTAGGGGGGGAAGAAGTATCATTTGATACTGATATCAAATCAGTATTGGATTCACAGTCTGTGGACTGTAGGTCCGATTGCCTTCCTAGGAGCGAATCGAGTTTCCAAATAGTATGATCAACTATAAGCTCGACTCTGGCAGTATTGGATTCATGAACAGTTTGTCAACTGCTCACTTTCCCCCAAACAAGTAGTTGAGTTCACAAACAGCATGGTTTATTCAAACGCAACATTTACTGACATCAGAAACCTGCTTTGTATAGGAAATTTTCTACTACAGCATGGGAGTTTTAGTGGGGGTTTTAGCTAGCTCTGATGTACAAATGTGCAATCATCACTCACCACAGAAGATGGGAGAGGACTGTCAGTCTTGAGTCTCCTCCTCCAAGGGGAGGAAAGGAGATTCAGCCCGTTGACTGACTCAGGATTTACGAAGGAATCTTCTCCTCCCCAGCTTCTCATCCTTAGTTACCTTTTATACTTTTCTTTACATTCAGATGGAGCTTGAGTGACTATAGTTATACTTAAGATTGTTATTGATTGGTGCGGCTTATCAGCAGCCCAGCACAGGGAGTGCAACAGAGTTTGGCCACGGTGTCTTCCCTCCGCTCCAGCCTCTGTTACTCCCCTTTGCAGCTGCTAGGAGGGCAGGTTGTGCTGCCCAGGGAACTGTGGAGCAGAGTCCATGCATACCAGTCAGCCTGGAAGTGGCAACTGTGTATCACCCCAAGTAAGTTGCTGTAATGACTAAACTTCTGTTACGCCCTAGGTTTTCTCTAATTTTCCCCTTTTCCAGGCCATTCTTCCACATCCCACTAATAACAGTTTCGGTCAGCCTGAAGGAAGTCTTGCACAGTTTGCTTATATATGGATTTTGGTTTTGATGTCATTCATATGGTGATACTATAACTCACTTGTTATATTTAGTTGCTGTTAAACTGTCTGAGTAATAAAATTTGATCTGCAGAGGCCTGTCTCTGTCATCAGAACAACCAGTGCATTGGGAGTCTGTTCCTGTCACGCAGGGTCACCCCACACCACCAACAGTTGCAGACAGCTAAAGTACTTTTCTCTTCAATGTCAAGCTGAAGGAGTATAAATTCTACTTTTGAAATGGCTGTTCAAGAGCTTTTGCTTTGCTGCTCTGCCAGCATCCTTTACAAAAGCCACAGTGTGCGAGTACAAAATAGTATTTCTTACCACTTAGCAGGATGCTCTTGGGTTCCCTTTCCAGCTCAGCAGGGCTTCAGTGTGGTGCCAGGTCTCTATTCTGTTCGTATCCGGTCCCTACTCCTAGGGAGCAGCAGGACCCAGAAGCTCCCCAGGGGCCGGGGAGCTGAGGGGACCCCAGCATGAGCAGAGCTAGGACCTGTCCCGTGGTACCTGAGCACTGGTGAGTAAAGTGGGGTGCAGCAAAGAGTTCAGGTTCTGTGGTGGGTTGGCAGGGCCAAGGTAGGAATGGAAATCAGGGAGTCTGACTTAAGGTCAGGTTAGCAACAGCAGCCAAGTCAGCCCAATTCAGAGAGATACCAGGCAAGGCCATAATGATGGTCCATGTGCCATTAGTCCATGTGCCATGATCCAGGTCTGGAGCCATTTTGCAAACATCTCAGGAAAGCTCCACAGCTGGTGAAGGTATCAGGGAGCTGCCTGGAGGGCTGCAAGCTCAGCTCCTAGCAGACGACTGTGTTCAGAGCGCTGGCAATTCCTGAGAAACCCAATCCCTGCTTCCTGTGTGTGCTGACCAGAAAATGCGTTTTTGCTACAGTTTTAACCAGTGTGCTTCATGATGTGCCTTCAAAGGACACCTGGGACCTCTTCTCCAGCACATGAAGTGGCCAACAACTGTTAAAAAATTCACAGCAGCAAGATAGGACAAGTTTATTCATGCTTGTCCATGCTGTTTATCCACAGATCTATGGCATATAATCTCTGCTCTGTACAGTCTTGGAGCAGACCATACTTGTCAATCACTGACAACACAGGCGTGAATCTTGGTTTCAGGCACTGCCATTTTCTTTCAAGTGCAGTAGCCTGAGTAGCTTATCCCTGCTCCTGAGCAAATCGAAAGGATTTTTTTAAAAGATCTTTAAGGCTCCTGTGGTATTTTTTTTTTTTATCAGCAAAAGGATTTTTTTTTTCTTACAGAGAATAACTGTCCATAGATTCCTCCCTCTTCTGTAATGCAGGGAAAGCTAGAGAGAAAGCCAGATGATACCTCCTGTGTGCCTCTGTTCATCCATTTCTTGATTCTAGCAGAGATGGAGACAAGCCTTGAATGCTCGAGTGAATGCAGAGGTCAGGACAGCGACACCTCCCTTGACCTTATTGACACTCCACATATCTCTGACAAAGAGGTTTCTGTAAAGCATTAACAGGACACCAACATCAAATTTACACAGTCTGGCACAGGTGCTGACCTTGATGCACTAGCACCTGGCAGGGTGACTGGTTGGCGCAAGCAGCACCTCTCCATTTGTGTGATCTAAGCCAAAATACCAGCCTCTCAGCCGCTGTGAAGATGGGCTATGACTGTTCAGCTCTCCAGGGACTAGCTGCCAGCTTCTCTTTCTTGGCAACTGCCAAAGCAGAAGTCATTTTATGAAGCCACAAAGACCAAGCTTACAAAAACCTCTTTAAGAATATTTGCCCTTTTGGGAAGCCATTCCGAACCAGCCACCTCAATCCCTCAAAAACTGCCAAGGATGCACACAATGTTCCATTTTTGCTGCAATAGAAATCAGGCTTAGCTGGTCAGGTCTGTCCCATTCCCTGCTATATTTTAGGCAGAGAATCCACCCAAAGGCCTGCACCCGAAAACAAAGGAAGACAATCACTATTCCTTCTTCCTCCTGCCTGTGCCTGCCTTCCTCTGCTCAGTATTTAGTCCTAGAGATTTCTGAAAAGATGAAAATCAAAATCCATTCTTTCTAAACTGTAAATCCATTGCAAATAATCTTTTTTGCCTTGTTTCCCTGTTAGTTTTTCCTGTTCTGGAAAGCCATGGTTGTGACACTTAATATTTTCTCCTTGTGCACTCTTCTCTACAGACTGTTTCATTGTTTGAGACTAGGCACTCCAAGTCCAACACTGGAGAAGTAAATTTGAGGGAGAGATACAATTCTGCAAAAATCTTTTTAAAACAAGTGCCTTCTGAGCAGTTAGAGTACTACAAATTGGTAGTGATGCCTACAAGTGCTGTGTGCAAACTGCTGTAGCTCTTGCATATTTCTTGTGCATGGTAGCAAGAGGAAAGTGCTGGGTGGTCTTTCACTGCTGGCCTGGGTTGTTATCTCCTGACAGGCTTCAATTCACAGCTTCCATAAGTGAAGATCTCTGGGGTTCTAGACGTGCTTCAAATGGCGCTTTTGGGAGTGGAACTGTCTCTCTTCCGGTGCTTACTGACCAGTCTGACTTACCTCCTGGGCATAACTGAGTGGATATTTAGTGTGATGTGCTTGTGGACTCAGAACTCTAATCAAGGAAAGGTTTTATGCAAGAACTTTTGTGTGCAATGGGGACGTTCTGCAGGGAGTCTGCAGACTATTTTTCTGTCCAAAGTTTCTTCGGCATGTACCCCAGCCAAAGTCACCAGCTGCTATTAAAATTTGTTTATTTTCCTATTTTCTTTTGCCTTTGTTTTCCTTCAATTAATTAATGATATTAATGGTAGATTTCCAGTTATTCTTACAGTGTTTTAGGGCAGTACTGGATGTTTGTGAGCAACGAGAACTCTCACAGGTGTTAGAATCTGTTTACTGGAATAGCAGCACTTAGGGATACGTCATCAGGCGAAAAGATAAACCAGGAAGAACAAAAAGGAGCAGAGGCTGATAACACAGTGCAAAGTGCATAAGTAAAAGCAAGAAAACGTTTTTTTCATGCTTTAAATCAAAGTTGCTTGCATGTTCAGTGAAGACCTCCCATGGGTGTCCCGATGCTTTTCCATTATTTCTTTATCTTGTGAGGTTACTGATGCGCTGGAAAGGAGCAAGTAGGAAAAACTAGAGGTTATTTGATAGTCAAGAAAATAATTTAACCTATTTATACGAAATAATTTACTTACTTTGATACATAGTGTAACATATACTTGTCAGAAGCAAAAAGCTATATTTTTCTTTGTGTTTAGAGAGGCAAAACAGGGCCTAGAGAAAACCTGAGTACAGCTGTAAAAAAAATGTTTTCTAACTACTTTCTCTGAGTGGTTCATGGTTAGAATGTTAGCTTTAAACAGTTTTGCTGGTTTTTTTTTTGTTTTTTTTTTGTTTGTTTGTTTTTTGGTCTCGTTGAAATACACATTTATTTTGTTTATACAAAATAAAGTTTTATTTTGAAATGGAAAGTGCATTCACTGTTGTCAAATCCCGGGACTGCTAGAGTTAATGCAGAACATTTTGTTGACTTGCATTTATTTAGCTCTGTGAAAAGGATATTTTAGCAGTTTAGGTGTTCTTTAGCAATATACAACCTGAATTCTTTTTTGAAAAATTGTGCAAAAATTGAAACTTTTAGGATGTGCAAATGACTTAGAATAGTATTATTCCATCACCTTGCCTAGAATGGTGGAACTGAAATGCAAATATAAGATAAAACCTTTCTGAAAGGTCCTTAAAAAAAAAAATACATTAAAGTTGTTTGATCTGAAACTCTACTCCATCTTTGCTTTTGCAGAGAGTTTGTCTTACTTGAGGGAAAAAAAAGGCATTAAACAACTAGCTGATTTGAGAACTATGCATCAGCACAGAAAATTGGTATGACAGAAGTTACATTGCTGGTACAAGGGCCTTATTAGAGGAGGTTATGAGAGGATCTTGAGTGTGATGAATATCTTCTTCCTTAAAATGAGCTTCCCAAAGAAGACCAAAAAGAACTTAAACTCATTATCAGCTAGATCAATTATTTTTTAAATACAGAAAGCTCCAAGGGACTGGGGAGAACTGAACAGAGTTGAATGTGCCTCGCACCACGTCCCAGAACTGGAAATTGGTCTTCCTGGCCTTGCTCAGTGCCTGCTCGAGCACCCGAGCTGGAGGAAGCTCTCAGAATCTCCTGCTGCTGTCCCTGGCAGTGTCTCCTTCTGGGCAGCCCTGAGACTGGCTCTCCGCGGTCCCTCTCTGCCTGGGCCTCCTCTTCCAACTGCCCTCTCACTGCATCAGTGTTCGGAGGAGCCCCGGCACCGGAGCTCCAGAGCTCCCCCTGCCAAGGCCGGGCTTGCAGCCACACATCGCAGCGGGCAACTGGGGCAGCCATGTGGGCCCTTTGCTCACCGGTGTGGGTTCAACCACACTATGGGAAGGGATGTACCGGTCGTTTTTTTTCCCAAAAAGACCATGAGTTGCCTAGCGCGCAACTGCTAGCTGCCTTCCAACAATTGCTAAGTCACGGTTCAGTCTGAGGCGAGACAGAACTGCCCTTGGCTTCAGGAATAAAGGGTTGGAGCCCTGATTATTCCCGAGTTTAAAGGCCCACTGTTAAGGCTGGACAATGAAAGAGAAAGACACTTTGCCTCTCGTGGTGGGGGTGCACTGGTAACTGCTACTTTCTAAGGCTGCTGTTTCTTCCTTGGAGCCAGCTGCTCCCGCGTGGGCCATCTATAATTTCATGCTACTTCTTGAGACAAAAGACAAAGGAGGAGAAATCTCCCTTCCAAGCACAGGATTGAGGCAGCTTTTCCTTGGGGACTTACAACAACTCAAAAATTGTTTTTGATACCTAGATTGTCTTGGGTCAGTAACAAAACAGAAATCTCATAGTGCAGGAGACCAAGAAAGGTACTCTGTGCTACCAGTGTACCCAAGTGGTGCTTGGATGGGATCAACAGTTTGAATGGCTTTCAAAGGACCATGACACATTTTTTTCACTGCAAAACTGGTACTGACATTATATTTTGGACCTTTTGTACTTCCTTACAAATTGAATAAGATGAATTTGTTCAATAACTGGCCCTGGAAACAACTGATAGAAATAATTAAACCTGCCTGCTTCTGGATTTGGCTAGATATTCTTCTCTTATTATTGACAGTTTGCCTGTCAGCAAGGGAACTTGTATCTTCATTCTGTGTGCAGATTTTCAAATTATTAATTTGTCAGGGTTATTTTATTTTGCAGAATCCCTAAATTGGCAGGGAAAATCATTATCTCATGCTAACAAATTGCTTATTCTAATATAAGTCTTCTTAGGTACAATACAATCTTTGCTTCATCCTAGAGGTTTTTACAGCATCTTACTTCCCTCCATACACAGGGCTGCACATCCACACCCACATGCAAAAACTGTCTGGAAAGACAAACTGTTTAGACTGTGCTCCCAAGTCTAACGCATGATGCTCTTTGACTGTTACTGTGTATCAAAAGAAATTAAGTATTGATAACACGTTGAAGCAAAAATTGATTACTTACCACAGACTTAATTTTAAGCATTCATTTTCCAAACCACACTTTGCACCTGCTTTCTCTGCATGTGCTTATAGACTTTGACAATAATTGAACTATTTGATCACTCTTTACATATTCTGAGCAGGAAACCTATTTGGCTTCTTGAAATTATAAGTAATTCAGTGCTCTGTTTTGGATGGAAGTTTAAATAAAACATATTTGTTTCTTATTTTCCCAAATCTTACCAAAATATTTTATGGTTCCCAACAGTGGCATTTATACTACAAAATTGCTGGTGCAATTCTTGTTAGCCTTAGGAGACAAAGCAAAAAATGGAATTTGCATGGGCTTCATTTTCTATAGAAAGAAGGTGAAATGAACTCAATAAGGGAAAAGAAAGGGAAAAGGGAACAAGCAGAAAATTGTAAAAAAAAAAAAAAAAAAAAAAAAAAGTTTTTTTATTAAAAAAATTAAAAATTGTCTATCTTAAAAATTTCCATATTTTTTTCTTTGCTCTTATAAGACATTTTGTGTTTAAAATCTTGAGCAATATAGTAGAGTCTAAGAAAAGAGTAAAAGTCAAAGGCCCCTTTTCACTGTTGGTTTACAATGCCTTGCTGAAGATAAGAGCTTCCTATTTCTTAGTCTGAATTGAAGTGTTGGCTGATGTTCCATATAGCTGCAGAATTGAAACTAGTCCGGAAATGATGTGTTAGAAGGTTTCATTTTGTAGGACTATTAGATATTATGTAAAGAGCATTTTTCAAATGCAAAAAGTTAACACCAATTTTTGCGCTGTATTTAAATCTTACAGAGTAGCCAAATAGAAACTAACTATTCTTTGAAGACCTCAGTTGTATTTTAAAAGTTTCAGGTGAAATGAGAAGTGATTTCTGAAATTAGACCAAGCAAAACAGACTACAAATACAACCTTTCCCCTTGTGTATTCCTCGCTTTTGAAGCCCTTGCATTTTAAACAAAACATTTTGGGTCTCTAGAACAATTTTACTTGGTCTTCTCTCCTTATCCTTCTTCATTAATAGAACAGAACCTTTCCTGTTTAAAAAGACCAAACTACCTTGTTAGGTGACAGCATCCTCTGAATGAGATTCAAGTCCATAGCAAAGTAATTCATGATTTGAATGCTTCTATCTTAGAGACCTCTTTTGGAAAGCTGTAAGTAGCTTATTTCATGGAGTCCTCGTTTGAACAAATGATTATCCAGGGAAATGTCTCTTCAATAATGTTCTTTTTAGCCTTCCAGTAGCATGCAGGCTCTCTTGAGATTCTGGAGAAACCTAGCTATCAATGTCCAGTATGGAAATTCAAGCAAAAGTGAAGACTTTGTGCGAGTCAAAAGAAAGAAAAGATATTTCATCAAGAATTTGAATGAGAGACTTAAAGCCTTTGTATGTGTTAGTCTTTTGCCACAAGAGCAAGGATAGCTTTCTTTGACATATGCTGTTTAGCTTGAAGAAGAATTTTGCATTTATTTGAAAGACTGTGGACATCTGATAGTTCTGTTCTTGGTGAAACAATTTTAGTTGTTCTTATGCTTCAATAACTGCAATGACAGGTAGCAATATTTGTCTTTTCATCTGGAAAAGGTCACATGCTATCTGCAGTACACAGTGTCAGTGTTGCACGAGTCATTGGGAAAAGCTTTTCACAAGGAAGCTGCACAAACAGCAAGTCCAAAGCTTTTGGGAAACATTAGACTTTTTAAGCAACCATCTGCTGTGAATGTGCAAGAAATTAATGAGAATCATCGTGTACTGGAATCCTAAACTGTCTATCAGAGAGAAAGTAGAAAATGCCCACTAAACCCAACTAATGCATGAGTGCTTCTGGATCTCAGAACAGCAGCAGCAAGTATGACTCATCCTTTTAAGGCAGAGGTAAGGTTAAGTAGAGGTTCAGGGAGGCTCCCACATAATTTGCAGGATTTCTCCTTTTTGAAGGGCAAAGAATTTTACAAATCAGGTTTATTTGTGTTTGACTATGCTGACACAAGGTGACCATTTCATTCTGTCATGTATGCTGATATACCTGGTGTTTGCAGCAGAATCAGGAACATACTTATATGTTCTGAAAAGAAAAATAATGAGGAAAAAAAAAACAAAAAAACAAACAAACAAAAAAAGAGAAGTACAAGACATGTACCTGCAAAGCTGTCAGGAAATAGTTAGCAAAATCTAATACAGGTTGCTCAGCTTTTTAGGAATCCTTTCTCGTTTTTTTTTAATTTAGTTTTCTTCTTAGTTTGTGGAAAGATTTTTCCTTTTCCAAAGTATGTGTTACGGAATACATTTCCCTATAGTTAGGAACGTTGCCCATAGTATGTGTTATGGAACACATTTTGCTATAGCTAGGGAAATACATTTGACTGCACGCTAGCTTGACTAATGACATGGGATGTGATTTTCTATGTTTTGCCTATTTCTTTTAGTAATTTAATAACTTCAGAGAAAAAGAAAAGTTTATTTGTAATGGCCAGTTCAAAAAGATAAATGTTGGGATAGTAGTATATTTCTGTATTTTAAGTTTGAGCAAATAGCTATTATATTATTGATCATTTCTCCACTGGGTGAAGAGCAGCAGAAGAGCTGAGAGTGGCTGCACTGTATCAATATAGTAAATATAAAGTGGTGCTTCCCATAATTGCCTTTTTCTTTCCAACAAGAGAGAGATACGATAAAATGAGTCTGAATAGCTTCCAAACTCACACTGCTTGAGATGAGAAATGAAGCAAAAAACGGCATGTATGGAGAATGCCTTTGGTTTTGCCAAACTTTTCTGTTAAGACTTACTGCTCTTCATTTTACAACAAGTGATTGTTAAGAAACATTTCACAAATGCAGATGCAACAAAAGGATTTGAATTTGAGACTTTTTTATAATTGAGGAGAAGAACAATAAGGCCCTGATTCAAGAACAGAGGTAACCAAAGTTTCAAGTTAAGCACATCTTCAAGTGCTGTTTCTGCATCAAAATTCCCTGTTTTAACCCTGCAATTACAATCAAACAAAATAAAAGTTCAAACTCTTTCGATCATCACTCTTCAAAGCGCATCTGGCAAGTCAAGCTCCTCATCTTTAGCCCACAAACCTCCAAGGGATGTGCTGATTTCTGGGCCAGGACCTACCTCCTGGCAGAACTTTCATGGGTTTAAGAAGAAAGATTTTTAAAGCCATTTATTGAGACAGTAAATTGATTCAAAACTCCCTTTTCTAACTGTGAATTCTAAGGGAGGAGAACTGTAGATTAAAATTGAAGAGAAAAAAACCCTTAACATTTCTGAGAAACTTAGCTATAATAACCTTCATGCATGACTGTTTGGCTTCAGCTTTTCATAATTCTCTCTACACAGATGTTCCACTAACATGAACAATATTTAATTCCTGTGATGTTGTTTACTATATAATCCCATTTTGCATTTTTCCTGCCTTGTAGATGTCATTAATGGTTGACATTATAGAATTCAGTCATATTTCAACAGGCATTCTGTCTGGCAATGTGGCAGTGTGACAAATTAGCCCCTGAAAATTGCATGAAAATCTGCTGGTTTCACTAAAATTAGGCCCATGTGTGACAGCAGTGAATTTGAGCTAGAGTGTTCCAAAACACTGAAATATTGACAGAAAGGCATTGATGGCCATTGCCTATGAAGCCTTCAAGTGAAAACATTAGTCAGGAACAGCTCTTGGCTCCACTGGAAGCTATGTCTTGGGTCAGTGAATCCAGACTTCATCCCTGATATACGTATGCTTAGCATTAGGCCCTGGACTCTCAGGAATTGATTTGAAGAACACACCTTGGAGTGTAATGAACATCTTGTTCATTTTGAGGTTCTCCAGTGAGACCCTACTGGTATTAAGTACAACAGTTGAAGACTTTAATCCTATCTCAAAGTTTTCAAGAACACTAAGAGTACCTAAGCGAATTTTCCCTTTCCATCTTTTTGTCAGTATCTCAGTAAAAATGCTGTGCTTTTTCTAGAGGATCTCAGTGATCATAACAGAAGTCTGTTTTAACCCATGGTTGAAAATCTGAAATCCATAACATCAAGTAACAGAGGAAAATATTGTGGCAAAAAATATGACAAATTGTTTTAAGGTACTTTGAATTATTGGAAAATTAAATCAGGAAGCAAAATTAATTTAAAAACCTTTATCAGTCAGTGTACTGACCAGTGCTATTTAAAGCTATTAGTCAGCCAACTGAATGGTCGAGAGAGAGTCTCAATACTGTTGTGATGGTCTCAAGTCAGAAACTTGAGACCTGGAAGGTTTGGAAACCTCCAAACTCCTACCCAAAATCTTTCTCACCAACCTAAAAGAATATTTGGATGCCCAAGAATCCTCTCAGAGCTATGTGTAGGGGTTGTTATCTTTCAAGTCAGATAGTCAGGCACTAAGGATTATGCCTATATTTCACTAAAAGCACAGACATTGACAGCGGGTGTTGAGATTTGTTTTATAGCATTTTTGAAATATTTCACATATTGTACTGAAATATTTTCCCTAAATAAGAAGCTATTATTGTAGCAGTAACTTGGAGGAGGCTCAGTGTAGGGCTAGGGAAAAGGCTTGAAGCATCAGTATTTGCTTCACTGATTCACAAGTCTAAATGAACTTTGCAGTTTAATTTCACTCTCTGCAGTTCTGCGTCTATCGTTCAGTATAAATTTGAGTATCTGGGGATTCTTTCTCTTCGCTCTTCTCTGTCCCTGTTCTTTTGGGTGGGCAGGGGGTGCCTGTAAATGAAACATTTTGCATTGCAGCAGTAAGTTTTCTGTCTGATCATTCCTTGCAAACTGTAAAACGACAGAAACTTAGGTTGCGCTTTTGTTTGGGGTGCCGCTGACTGCCGCTGAAGCCTTAGAAATGTTACTCTGAGTTAGCCTAAAAGAGCTGACTGTGTCTTCCTCCCTGCTAGAGCACATGTACGCACACAAGCTGCATCCATAGTGCCTGCCATAGTGCTTTGTGACTAAATGAAATGGAAGTCCAGAGAGAACAGGTAAAATAACCTGGACAGACACAGAAAATATGATGCAAAGTAGAAAACAGATGTGTAAAATTGGGAAAAAAAGATTTCAGTCAGTGCGAATGAGAGCAGCAAATGGATATACATAATATGTTAAGTAGATGCAATAGTATTAAAATGAAAACATCAATTTTCTGACAAAGATTTTCCAAAAAGTCTTGGTAATGCTATCAAATCCTACTGTTTTTAAAGAAGAATTGCAGTCCTAATTGTGTCTTATTCTAAGTTGGAGTACTTGATATATCCTCTTAGGTGACGGTGATTATCTAGAGAGAGAACAAATAGAAATATTTGTAAAAAACAAAGTTTTTAATGTAAAATGCAAGTATCTGAGAATTCAGATAAAATGATAAGATAGAAGACAGATATAAAACAGAATACAGACTGATTTCCCATCTGAGGAATAAATAGAAATTAAAGGATAGAAGTTTAAGGCAAAAAAAAGGAAAAAATGTTTTGTGCAAATGCTGAATGTAAAGTCCTGAAATTTGTTTTAATCTGCTCTCAATAGACATGAATCTTGTTGTTTTTGCTATGCTGAAGTGTTTTAAAATTAATGAGACTTTCTGACGAATATTATCAAACTTTCTGTTCAGCTACAGGTATGTGAAATGGCACACACTAAGCTTTAAGTACTGTCTGTAATACTATAGTAGATAACATTAAGGCGAGTTTTATACTGTAATAAAATACCACATTCTGATTTACACCTTTGTTTTCAAACACATCCTGCACAAGTTACTTAAATTTCACAAGTCATATCCAGCTGTTAGTTTACATTAAAGCGAAACCTAGTCTTGTCTCTTACGGTACATTCTGTCAGCAGTGAATTACTTCCACTTTTTATACCTTTTGGTATAAAAACAAAGCATTAGCATGAGGGAGAATTACATATAACTGTCAGTATCCTGCAAAGTAATATAGTGTATAATAGACTTGTAAATAAGTTAACCATATGGAAAGAGTAGTGCATAACCTTCCTCTTCTGTTCCTGTTTGCCATGGAAGTTTCTAAAGGAATTTATTGGTGCCTGTCTGAAATAGCTGCTGTAAAATGCAAAAGGAACAAAATGTTGGGGCTGAATTTAAATACAAATCCTTCAGCGTAGTTGCGTATTGTATATGTCAGCGTGGAATTTAGATAAATGCCTTTATCCACCATGACCCTAACAAATCCTTCCAAAGACTCACTGCCTTGTTAATCAAATTGAGATGTATTTTCAGGAGGGATGGCTAATGTTCAGTTGTAAGGCAGTTTAAGAGGCTGACACCTTGAAAGTGGATGATCAGCGTTTAACTTGGGACCCGTATAACTGTGAGTACAGGCTAGAGAATCATGGGAACTCAGTGCTTCAGGTACCTTCCTCAGTGTTGCAGGTGAAATGCGTTAACTGGCACAAAATTCTTGTCCTTGCTATTTGCTAATTCTTCGTATCAGCACCTGGAGTATTGGGATTAAGGGACTGTCTTATGATGAAAGACTAAGCGAGCGGGACCTGTTCAACCTGGAGAAGAGAAGACTGAGAGGGCATCTGATCAACATGTACCAGTGCCTGAGGGGTCGATGGAAGGATGATGGGACCAAACTCTTCTCGGGTATAAATTAAAACACCAGAAATTCCATCTCCCTGTGAGGAAGAACTTCTTTCCTGTAGGGGTGACAGAGCCCTAGAACAGGTTGCCCAGAGAAGTTGTGGAGTGTCCTTCTCTGGAGATCTTCAGAACCCACCTGGATGCGACGCTGTGCCACGTGCTCTGGGTGTCCCTGCTGGAGCAGCGGGGTTGGACTAGATGATCTCTAGAGGCCCCTTCCAAGCTCAACCGTTCTGTGATTCTGTGAAATGAACGTCACTATTAAGGTACCTTTGAAGTAGGAAAGCAGTATTTTGAAACTTATATATAAGAAATTAAAGGTAAATATTCATTGAACAGACCATTTGTGGTATCTTAGATTGTCTTCCTTTTGTGAATGTTTTTCTATCAGGATATCATATATTCATTTTAATGTATTTATTTTGAATAAAGACACTTGGTCAAGTAGCAGGCATCTGGTAACTAAACAAAGTAAATAGTCATTTAAGGGTCTGTCCAAATTTTGAGAAAATAGATGCTAACCATTGCAATTTTCTTTATACCTTTGCCTGGTGAGGGGAGAAGAAAGAGGAAAGAAGGGATGGAGAAAATTAGTTCCTCTGTTGTGGGTATCTAACTAGCAATCCTTTTTCAGTGGACTTTCTATTAGTGACAGGATGGCCTTGGAATGCAAATAAAGCTTATAATCCTATGACCCAGGACATTATAGGATATATTAAAATACTCTTATCAAATAATTATTATAAATTTTATTTCTGAGTAATTACTCACATATGTCAATTGGTTCCTTCTCAGTACTTGATTTTTCCTAGATTTGGTTCCTTCTAAGTAGTTTCCTGGATAAATATATCTCCAAACTATCTGTAGTTAGCCTAGAGGAAGTGAATGTTTGAAGCTGTAATTTGTATTTGTCAATGTAGCATCTGCAAAGATGTCAAGACACTGAACTCTTATTAAAAATGCAAATGCATTCTTATCTTTTCCAAGCACCTGATAGTGGATGAGGTGCGATAAGACTGGCTCTCCACTACACACTGCATAAATCTGCAAGCTGTGTCAGTGTGGAATGGTGGTTATAGAATCATTTAAGCTGATTCAAGTGGTAATGCAATTCCCCAAACCTGGCCATCTATTAAGTTCTCTCATCAGAACTGCCTAGGTCTTACTCATAGGAGCAGACATAATTTCATTCTCTTAAGTTATTTCTGTGGTGGCTGTGATTCTCAGGTCAAGTGATGTCTAATAACGAGCTGCAATCTTGTCATAAGTATCTTATGTGCTCCAAAAGCATGCCGTAGTAGGAAAGGGTGCAGTTGCTACTCATAAATTTCATGTGAAAAATAAATTATTAGAAATCTAAATGGAAGGGTTTAAAAACGTCTATTTCATTATAAGTTTATTATAAGTAAATGTTTATGTGCCCTTTAGACTCCATGAAAAACTGGGGATTTATGTGTTACAATACCCCTTAAATACATGCAAGATCTATTATCTCATGGCATAATAGAGGATAATATGAATAAGGGTTTATTACGAGACCTTTGCTCTGAATATGTAATGGCCTAATAATGCTGCAAACAGCATTTTTTTGGAAAGTGTACCCATCTGGAGATTTTTTTTAACTTCTATTGGTTAATGAGTATTTCAGATTGATCAGACAGTCTGCCTGATAGATCTTACTTTTCAAAAAGCCTTAGACCAACTATTCATTATCAATTAATTGGTTAAGGTTTTTTTCAGTATTTTGAGTTATATCTTTATTGAAGATGTAATTATTTATCTTAATTAATTTACTTTTTCCTAGTATTGTCTTTACAGAGCAATCTTTTTTTAATGAAATGAAAGCTTCAAATTATTCAAGTAAATTCTCAGTCAGTTCTTGGACAGGCTCTTTCTACAGGTTTTATGAAGCAGGCACATCGTTTTCTTAAATGCGGAGATCATGCTGCATCACCATGCATGTAAAACAAGTGACTAGTTAGCTCACTTTCCAATTTTACAGGTAAAAGCAAGTGCTGTGATGCTGCCTTCACTTCTACTGAATGTTTAAAGGTGTGGGTCTGCACTGGACTTGGGGAGGTTGGATTCACAGGCGAACACAAGCTTTAAGTGGTAGACTGTGATTTTGTCAAAATCCATACACCAAGCAGGAATTATAAGGTTACTACCTGAAACTGGTAAGCAGAGACAAAGCTAATTGTGGGACTGTGACACATCTTCTAATTTTCCTCTTTACTTCTGGTAAACTAAATGGTCACCTACATGTGAGGCTTTGAAGTCTCCCTGGGTAGTCCCTGGGCTCTCTGAGCAACACTTTTGGCAGTCATTTCACTGAGAAAGAGCATTTTATTTTCTTCTAGTGAGGCCCTAGGATGTAATATGCCCTGGAACCCCTTTCAAAGGGTACTGGTGCCTAGTCTTTAGGAAGGGTTGCTTTCATCCTTGGCGCAGCTGTGGGTAACACAAACTCCCAAACTTAAAGCTCATCTTTAAAAGCAGCCAGTCTCTAAAAGCAGCTTATTCATAGAAGGTACCTAACTGTGCAACATGCCTTCCAAATAGTGCAGTGACTTCAAAGAATACATGACAGTGATGTAACACTGGGAATTAAAGAATGTTTCAATTTCATCTGTTGCTAATGGACTTTTTCATCTTGGATCTTTCTGGAGTAATCCTAGCAATGTATCGTATTTTTTATCATCATTACATTTAGGGAGACTCACTTGAGAGAAATGCCAGAGGGGATAGGGATAAATAGTACTAAAGGTGCCGCTGCCTGCTAGCCTCATAGAGGTGATATGAGAGAAAGTGATAAATTTTTGAAAAGTGATGAACTTTTGATGAAATTTCCTTTTCAGTAGATCTCTTCACAGCAAGTGAGTTCTTTTAAAGGAATCTTTTGGAACTAACAGGCATTTTGCCTGAAACTGATGGACATAGAGTTTATAGAATGACCAAGACCTATTTTGGATCCTAGAGGGCATGCTGGGTTTCTGAAATAGGAATTTGGTGATTTTCAGGTGAGAGATGAGCCATATCAAGAAGGATTTAATGAGGATAAGATCAACATTTTCCTGCTTTTCTTACAAATGTTAATCATTCATTTTATGAACTAAATGGTAATTTTTGGCCAACTCATGGATAATGAAAGTAATGTTGTGTTAATGATCAGTATTTAAAACCAAAATTATGGATGTTTTTATTGTTGTATGCAGCAGTTGTAAGCGGCATTACCTCTACCATCATACAGAATAAAAACCTATTAAAGGGATATTTATATGTTGTGCAAACTGTCTTAGCTTATGGACGTATATTAGCAAAGAGCAGAGCTCTTTGAGATGGTCCTTTTGGGAATGAAATATCAGAAAAAAGAGAAACTCTATTTTATTATGCCTCAATCCAAAATGTACACAGTCAATCTCTGCCCCCATCTGCTTTTTCTTTTTTCCTTTCTAGTATTTCAGCTACAGGAGGATCGTTCAGTTACTGTAGAGGATTGTTGTTTTTTAGGTACTATGTATCTCAAAGATTGTATGGGTGATGAACAAATATCACAAATACGTTTGACTAAACTAGCAGGAGTAGATAATGTAACTGAAGCAAGGACAGCCAAACTCATTGCCAGAGACTGATAACTATATAAATATCCATAGTTAAATGTATTATATACGTGTGCAACATCAATAATACACAAGGCACTGCAGTAAGTTTCATTCTTGGTAATGCAGTTTCTGTCTGCAGAAAAGTAAATTTATGTCCCAAACTTTTTAAAAACTGATAAACATAACGCACTGGAAAGCTGCTCTAGTAGCTGTCATATGAAAATGATGCTTTACAGCCGGCAGAGAGTATTTAAATACTTTGAGGGCTATATCTTGTCATCAGCTCCCTAGTGTTAATGTTGGATTCATGTCAAACTGTTCTGGGATTATGACCCAAACATGAAATTATGTGTGAGTTACCCTTCTGCCCACCTCACAGCTTGAGACTTTCTTAATAGGAGTCTGTGTGCGTTAGATGCCACAGGTGTGTAATCTGAAACACTAATTTCAAGGCAAATGGTGCTTGAATTATACAGTGAAATACTAAAATAAGCATAAACTGTCTGGAGATTAATTACTTTTGAAGACTTTGGATAGGCCAGTGGCTCAGGTTTTTATGTATTTTTTCCTTTGCGTTCATTCAGTTCATAGGAAGAGAGAGGACACAAGACTAGTTGTTTCTGGAGCCTTACACAGTATCAAGAAAAAAAAAAAAAAAAACAGGTTTAATGCACACCTGCAGCAGAAGGACATGCAGCTGACCTTCGCTTGTGACCAGCATCAGACCAAGTGCCACATTCAGCTCCCAAATTACTAACTTTTCTAGAGAGAGTCAGCTAAGGAAACAAAAGGCACAGTTATTCCGACAGTTTTTCATAGGCATTCTTATTATATAAATATGAAATTGAATACTTTTAAAGGAAGAATACTGACAAAACAGTCATGTGGTGTGGTGTATGTGTGGGGTAATTCTTTAAAGATTTTTCTGTGAAGGAGATAAAGCTCTGAGCAGAGACTTGAGACACTCCCTTCACCATGTAACTGTTTTGATCTTCAAAGCAGGACAGCTGACAGCTCATTTTCACTCCTACAATATAAGAGAGCAATTATTTGTACGTTTATATGTATGAAGTTATTTATATAAATATAAATACAAATACAAATATGTGTGCATATTTGTGTGTGTATAGATATATACAAATACAAATATTCCCTTGAATAAAAGATCTAGTTCCTAGCAGAAATCTTTCCTGCTATGCTTCCCTTCCATGTACTTTTAGACTTCAAATTTAACAGGCAATGTCCTAAATGTTCTCTGAAATATTTCTCTTCTGTTTGTTCCAAATGTGGTCTTTCTCAGGAAGCAAAACCACCACAAAGGCAAGAAGAGAGAGAGGGAGGGAAGGAAAAGGACACTACTGTCCTTATGTCCGTGGACATTTCCTGGATGGCCAATGGAGCATAAACTTCATCCGTAGGGATGGCATTTTATAATGATATAACTGATATTTTATAATGTTACCTGTCTGTGCTGTGCAGTTTGCATACAGCTGCACAGTATCAGGTGTAGTGTTTATTTCTGCCTTTTCAATATATAGCAAACACAGAATGTTTAATACAGTCAAATGCAACCAAGAGATGGCAGCACTGTTTTTTTTTTTTAATATTGTTTATGCACTATCTGCACTAAGTGATACGTCTGTCAATAGTAGTATTGACTTTTCATACATGATACATATATTCACTGTTAAGGGAACAAGTCTTAAGGGGAGACCTTTAAAATACTGTCAACCTTACTGCTAATGGAAAGTGTCTTTTCCCCCTGTAAGTTTGCATAATGCTTCATCATCTGTGTTACAAAAAAACTTTCAAACCCCGCAACTCCACTGAATATTTAAATGCCACAAGACTGCTTTGATCCATGGCACTGAGCAATCTTGCTTCATCGTTTGCTTTGCTTTGCTTCCATGCAATTATTTCTATTCCATTTTTACTCCAGGGAACAATTTTTCTCAGCAGGCAATGTTTTTTAGAATATAGGACACTGAAGTAATTGTAGCTGGTGGTTACTTTACCAGTGGCTTTAAATGCATGCCTCCTCTCTGAGAAAAACATTAATTACTTCAGTCTGATTTGAAGAAAAAAAAATCAAAAACCAAGAGGACACGGCCATGAAAAGATTATTAACATTGTCAAGAGATTGTTAATGTTTATAGTTATCTTCCATAAGACTCTGCTAAGTCACTGTTTCTGACTCTAATGTGTATGATGCATATACCAAGACTCAAATATTTTTAGTAAGTTTATTTACTTTTGGTACTGCATTTTTAAGTGATTTCTTTTAGGCACTAGTAGACAACTGCAGAGTAAAGGCTACATTCAATCTACACATGAAGTATTTGAATATTAAATGAAATGAGCTATGAGAGTTTGAGATTTTATATTCTGCAGGTAAGTGTAAGTAAAACTTTTTGGTTTTCATTTTAAAATTCATTAAGTTGCATATGGCTGCAGTGTCAGAATTTCTAGACTTGACCGTGTTGAAAAACAAGATGATTTAGTTTTTGAATAGGCATCAACTTCTAACAAAATTAATTTCAGATCAACTCCTATTGCCATTTTGCAAGGGGGAAAAAGATGAAGAAGAAAAAAAGAATATGCTATTTGTTTTTTAACTTTCAGAGGTTATGACTAATTTTTTAACATTTTCACTCTTGTCAAGAAAGTCTATGTGAAACATTCTGAGTGACAGTACAAGTACTGCATGTCCGTGTATGCCTAAAGATTCAGAAAGCAATGTGAATAGTTCATGGGCTAAAATGTTGTTTTTCGGCTTTATTTTTCAAAATAGCGGTATTTACAGCACCTAATCTCTGCTAAGAAATTGGAATTAACATATTTCTTTCTAGCATGATTTCTCATTCAACAGAATTATGTAACTCTTTCTTAAAACAGTGCTGCCTGGAGGAGTAGAGCATCCCTGTTTAAAAATAAGCACCTGGTTGTTTACTTATGCAGAAAAGAAATAATCCAAATGATTACCTGCTTCCAAAATTAGAATAATTTTAATTGAGCATGCCCCAACACTGTGAGAGTGATTATCTAGCCTTTGGAGAAGGTGACACTTTCAAAACAAGGTGATCACCTTGTACACAGCCAAGATACTTAGCTGTGTACAGTCCAGCAGAGTTCAGTGGAGTAAGATAGTTAGGAGATGTTTTGATTGGCGTTGGGCATCAATAGCAATGGAATCAATAGCAGTGGAGTGTGAACACACTGGAGCAATCACATATGGCTCCTTAATTATTGTAAGTCAGTAAAACAGTCGAGGGAGTCTCAGGTTACGCAGCTGAAGACTCCAATTCAGGAGTCTCGCAGAGGAGGTTCCTGTTGGTCCTCTGACAGCAACACAACGTTGATGTCAGTCCGTGCCTTATAGCATAACTGACAGTTTTGTTGGCACCAGTTATGGCCTGGTTATTCTCCATGAGACTGAGAGCTTCTTGTCCAGGCTGGGCCTCCTGACTGGGAATGGCACGGGGAGAGGGTGGTTTAGAGCTGGGGTCAAATGTTTGCCTACTGTACCAAGCAAACTTGTTAATGGGATTCATTTAGCATTGAAGTGGTCCTTGTGAGACCTTTCAACTTCAAGGAAGTAGTTTATGTGATACTTATGGGAAAGCAAGGAATTGTTCCTGTTTTATCTCAGCTTTACTACTCCAGTTTTGCTACAAGGGTACTGAGATACTCTTTTTATTTCTAAGAACCATCTGCTTGTTTCAGCTTATTCAGTGAAGTTCTGTCATGGGGAGCGTGCTGGGCAAGCACAGGGCTTGGCTGGGCTGGGCTGGAGCTGGTGCTGCGGTGGCATCGCGGGGCAGAGACTGGTGGCCCTGGGCGAGGCTGATATGGGGGCCTGGGACCAAGGGTGGGCAGGGACCAGCAGGGCACTGGGGACCTGATCTACCTGGCCATCTCATAACCTGAAAAACAATGGGAACAGAAGACTTTGTTCTCAGCATCTCATTGAAAAAAAAATAGACAAAACTGAACATTACCTCTATTAAAATAAAAAAAAAAATATGTAGTATGGTTTCAAAATTTGAAGCAGAAACTGAATCCACAACTGTGTTTATGCAATCCATCTTGAGAAATAGGAATACTAAAGAAGGGTCATTACAGGTTGACACTTTTGTCAGTAGATATATGGAGAGTCCAGTGGAGTAAAATCAGAGAGATGACGATTGGGAGGCCTACTGAAATGGGCAGTCCATGTTTCCTATTTGACATCCATCTATTTGTCATTCAAGATAAAAAATATTTGTGAAAATTGCTTACTGTCTTTTGTTTCAGAGATGCTGCCTCTTGTTTGAGTTTCCTGTTTACATTTCCTTTCCCTCTCTGGGCTGGTCATTAATGAATCAAAAGCCCAGGGAAACCTGGAAACTTTTGAAGGACTTCAAAGTCTACCAGACTGTCACAATGGAAAACAACTGGGGAAATACTGAAAGTACTGAGGGATGTTTACCTGAATGACAGCTCGGGTAAACAGCAGTTCACTAACCTATCCGCAGGCTAGGCTGGAGCCAGAGGCATCAGTCCCATTAGTGGCTCTGTTTGGAAAGGATTCAAACCATACAGCAACAACAGCTTTGTGACAGTCAGTAATACTGCATTTTAAATACACTAGGAAGCCTAAAAGTCTTTCAGAGTTTCACTCGTGTGAAAGCAGCATCTTAATTTCTCCATAACCTTCAGATTTCAAAGGATTCTGCTCTGAGTGGCACAGGTCTTGGTGCGAACTAAAGCAGAGAAGGTGATAGTAATAGTTGAAGTCTCAGTCATTATTTTGATACATATGCATAATGGATTCATCCACAATAACTAACTAAGCAGAAAATGCAGCCACTTTTAATAAATAAGGATGACTTCAAGCAACTTAATCAGCAAATGATTTGAAACAAAGACCTGAAAGCACAAAATTGATCAAATAAAGATCAGAGAAAAGTTCAATAAAATAGTTTGTGATCACTGGTGGAAAAAATAACCAGTGAAACAAAACCAGGAATAATCTTTAATGGGACCTGAAATTTGTCCAACAAACTACTGAAGTCCTTCAGTGCAATCATGCAGTAAAGGAATTTAAATAGCATTGCAAAATATCCAAGTATAACAGTCAACATTAACTCAAAGATTTATCTCAGACTGGATTAATAGAAAGTATTCTTTTAAAACAAAATCTGAAAATTTAATTGCAGCTTGGAAAAATAAAAAATAAGGGGGGAAATCCAGTAAATAGATTCAGGTTATAAGTACTACAGTGCAAAGTTTTGTTTGTTTTATGTTTTTTTTTTTTTTTTCAGCTGAGCTTCATATGCTGAATGGAATTATGATTGCTGTTCTTTTTCTCTTCTCCCATCTCTCCTTCTTCTCCTCTCCTCCCTCTCCTGCATCAAATCTCTGTGTCCTGCACTGCTTTCTACATAGGTAGGCCTAAATTAAACGTAATATCTGCATATATGGTGTCTGTTCAGATGCATTGGAATATTATTCCATAATGGTCTTAGATTACTGAGGGAATCCTTCTGAAGAATATAGCAAGTCTGCCCTGTGGCTACTGCCAATTTGTTAAATATTCAGTTTTTAATTGTTTGGAATTTGATATGAAGAACTGTGCAAACCAGGATTCCAACCTGATGTTATGGTGAAGGAATTCTTGCCTAACTTACTATCTGTGTGCTGAGAATGTTAGTCTCTGTGAACAAGTTTCTTAAGCAGAAGAAATAATTTTCAACTTATTAATGAGAGAGTTACAATAGAGGATGGCTATGCAGCTCTTTTTTCTGAGTTAAAAGCCAGTCAACCTTGTCTCTGCCTTTATGAGTTGCTTGGGTTTTCCACACACTCGTTGTCTGTCCAGTGCTTCACCTCAGAACGACCCAAGAGGTATTTTCAGCTCATGCTGTGAAATGACCCTTAATAGTACCGAGCTGCTTCTGCCATATTGCCTGATTTTCCAAAGGTGCACTTTTGTGTCTTGTGCATGAAAGTTTGCTCATAAGCACTGAGAAACTGGTGTTTATGCCCCTATAAGACTGTATGCAGGAAGAATACTTCAGGAAGCAGGAAATACTGGCTTGCATTCAAATATCTAATCAACTACAAGCTACAAATTCATAGCAGAATAGAGAAGCACCATCTTCAAGATCAGAATTTCATGTCTTGATCTCTTTTATTTCAGCTTTTCAGTAGCAGCTCCTAGCCCATCCTTTAGCACCGTTACTGAAGCCACCTCGGATACCTAACTAGTGTTTCACCCAGGCTCTCAGGGGAAGAAACCCTCTGACTGTTAGGCACTGTTGCTGGTGCTCCTGCAGGTGAACCTCAGTGATCAATCTCAGCAGGAGCCTCCAGACAGGATAGTTAAGTAATGGGACCTCTTAATTTCAGTAACAGATAGTTACAAAGACTGATCTATAGAGTCAGATTTTGCCTTAAGCACACAATTCAGGTTTAAAACTCTGCAAGCCAGCAAGTATGATCTCAAAGGTCTTTTCCAACCATAATGATTCTATTCCAGGTAAAAGGGGGAAAGAGCACAAGGAATTCAGCAGCTTGAAAGTGGGACTCAGGTGCAAAAAGGCCTGTGGATGAAGTTCCCTCTTAAATACTAAAACACTTCCTAAGTAAATAGTGGAGCAGAAAATTATTTTACATCCATCTTCCTTTTACTCCCTTTTACTCTCTTTGCTCTGTTGTGTTTTTTACTTCTTCCTGTAGTACAGGCTTTTCTGTAAGCTGTGGGAGCTGCTACAGGAAAGCAGACCTATGCTCGACAAAAAATTACTCTGGAGGTGCTGGAAATGAGAGTGTGCTCTGCTTATCCTCGAAAGGCCAGGTCTTAATAGTAGTTATGTATCTAGTATGTATCTAACGTCGCAAAGGCAGTGCCTCAGGAGATTTTGAGGTGGACCCAGCAGGTGAAGCATTCACAGGCTGTGGTGTTTTAGAGATTTCCACGAGACACGATATATCAGTGGAGCTCTACAAAGAACCGTTCAGAGATATTGATTTGGGTTGCAGTGACCACAGAGCTCTGGCAGTGAACTTCTGTTTCCAGGCTAGTTGGGGCTGCCTTCCAGACTGGACTGTCTAGTTAAATCACAGCAAAACACTTACACAGCTCTACTGCTTCCATTTTGCAGTGCTTGATTTCCTCTCAGCTTCAAGCTCTTTAGGCAAGAATCCCACCTAGCGCTTTCCTGCATCCGAAGGCATGCAGATACTTAAGAAAACGTAGCCCAGACATTGAATCATGATGGAGAGACTGAATAAGGCTCAGCAGGAAAATGAAAAAAAAAAAATCAATGGAAATTATTTGCAACCAAAGTGATCTTTTCAATGTAAGAGGATCATTTTAAAAAGCAGATTCTATCCTTAATACAGAGAGCAGCTTTGTGGTACTTTCTTTATAGCATCATTTTAGTATGTTTATTAGTCAAAGTTCTTCAGCCTAACCTGCCATCTATTGTCACACAGGCCGCTCATATACACTTGAATCAAACTTAAAGGACATGAAGGTGCTGTCCAGTATTTCTTACCCAGCTGGGCAGAAAGGTCAGGCCAGCCTTTAAGCATTTGAAACACTATTAGTGAATACTCATAAAAGAAACAGAGCAGGTAATCAGGTTAATTGCTAAACCTTTTAGCCTCTTTATAGGTGGTTGGATTCAATTTAGATATTCATACTCCAAGAGTTATAAACCCTGTGGAATTACATTTGAGCAAAATGGCTACTTTGTGATTTTTTTTTCTGCCTGATATGAAATGAGGAAGGAATATAGTCATACAGCATATGAAAGCATTTAGTGAAAGCAGAAGATTTAAAGTGAAACTTTGTTAATCTTAAAAAACAAGCCTTCTAATTTAGCTAAGTATCCAGAGAAGCAATTTGTAGATAAATTATAAAGTATAACTAGGAAAAACTAGGAAAACACTGAGAAAAACACTTCTGTAAGATGAGTATAGAAGAAGGTGTGGTATCTAGTGACAATCTTAGCAGTCTGAGGAAGATAGTAGAAAAACATACCACAGAGAACTTTTGTTAAATATACTTCCAAAGAAAGAAGTCATAGATTTCTTTTAAAAGCATTTTATATCACAACATCTTTAACTAACACTTTTAAGAAAATCTCTAGTAGAAAGAATGGACATAATTTTAGTGACTGCAAAATTAGAACAGTTAGGGTCACTAGCAATTCCTGCCATACTGAATAAGAAAGTACCGCCTGTGTCATGCTGTTCGGGCCTGGAGGTGTTTTATCTGGCACCAGAGAATTTCCTGCAAGGACGTCGATTCGCAGGAGACAGAAGGAAGGTGAGTGTTGAGATCTCATCAGCATCCCGCTGGGTGATCTGCCCACGGAGGGCAGAATTGAATTTTGGATGCTGAGTGTTCATAATTCACTGGCAGGCTGCACGATTAAATTGAACCGTAGACTTCAGGTAAGAGAAAATGACTTAAAGGATTGAGAACTACGTGTGTTATTTATTATTGCATATTTCAATAGAATCATTGAACATATATATCGGCATATTTTAGGATATGAGGTGAGAAAGGGATCTTAGAAAAGGCTAAAAGCAACTAATAGTGAAGTAGAGCTAAACTGTTTACTACTTAGACACATTGATACTAACAAAACTTCAACATCTTCAACGTGCAGATAGTCCTTCAGAACTGTGATAGAGCCTTGCAAAAGTAGAATATCAAGGTATATTTTGCAGTTAAAGGACAGGACCAAGTCCAGACTTCAGTAAGTCCTCTATTTTTTTATTTTAATTGCAAATGAACAGCTGTTTTTCTAAAAAGTATGTTCCAAGGAAATCCTAATAAAACTTCAACAAAAGCAGTACTGCAAAGCTTTCATGTATAAGGAAATAAATTGGATTCTAAATTAATGATACTTTCTCACTGGTCTGAATGACAGGATGACATTCATGCACAAGGAAAACAACTGTATTCAAACAATATTAGGCCGCACAACTAATCTATGTAATTTGATTTCCACCTTAGAAAGCATATTTAACCAGGATCTGTGGGCAGCACAGAAAAGGTAGTTACTCTACAGGAAGCAAAAATCCTCCTTCAGGCTGTTCTATGTCAGCAACAATAACCTCAGGGCTGCAGTTGTCTAAATGGCTACATTTATAATTTGCTGTTTGGAGTCTCTGGTTTTCTATAGCTGTCTTAGCAGGTGACCTCAGATTTAAATTCTCTGGAGCAGGGACCGTACATTTATATGTGCATGAACAGTGGGGATTTGATCTTGGCTGGAGCTGCAGGGTATGACTGCGATGTAAATGTCAAGTCATAATGGAGTGAGCTCAGGCAATTTCTCTCAGTAATAAAACTTACTGCTTTCAAATGCCACAAGGCTAAAGAAACTTCAACATAAACTGGCACTGAAATCGGTGGAAAATACATTTATCCACAATGTAACTTAAATATGAGTTACTTAATTGTGAGGCATATTAAGATTTTATTAATCTAGTTATGTTGCAGGACCATAAGGGGGTTAAGGGGTTAAGAGGAATATATTGATGAATGCTCATGGAATTACCACCCTCTTTCCTTCTGTCTCTTGGGCTTTCTTGACAATTTTTGTCCAGGCATAGTCTGAAAAAAAAAAAAAAAAAGGAAAGAAAAGAAAATGGAGTATAGCATAGCAGCATCTCTGAATGTAAATTTAAGTTAAATCCACCATATTGCCCTCTCTTTTTAGAGAAGCCATAGTCCCAAACATCTTGTGGTGTGAATTCTGGTTTATTCTTCCTTACTACCAAACCAATAACAAAAAGGATGGATTTTGTGTTTATGAGGAACAGTAAGCGGTAAAGATTCCATCGGTTCTTTAAACTCCTTAGAGCTGCTTACCGAGAATCTCTGATAGACGGTGTGTTTTAGTTACAAAACACATTTTTAATGCTCTCACCTCAATGAGCAGAGCAGAGGAACTCGGCTGCTTGGCCATGTTCACTTTCCTTGCGGGCAACCCTTCACCGCCTGCCACACAGCAGTGATGGTGTGAGTGTACCTTTCATTTTCAGGCAACTTAACTTGTTGCCATAGTTAAATGAGCTCCTCATTCTATCTGTAGCGCAAGGACTTGTTTGCAAAACACAGAATTCAGCAGTGAACAATGTGAGGGCTATGAAGAGGAAAATAAAGATGATAAAAGTATAAATTTGAATCACTATATCTGAATCTTTTTGTTTTCTGGAGGTACAATAACTCTCCCATTATTGTGTCCTAGGAATGGCTGATATTTGAATTTAATAACAAATAATAGCATGAAGTTTAGATGCTGATTTGGAATAGCAGATGTACATCCCATTCATCTCTTTTAAGCAACTTGCCTTGATTGAAGGGAAATCTCTGAGACAAAAATATGGGAAGTGAGAAAATCTTACAACATATTTTTCCTTTCATTGTATTCTGTAAGTATATCATTTTGAGGTAGACTGATGTATATTTTGAGAATTTTTGTCAGTGACTTTATTGAAGGAAAGTCAGGCCAATAGAATTGAGCTTGACTCAGAGGTTAAGATGCTCCATTATGAAAGCTGAGTTCTAAAAGCCGAGCTGGTCCTAAACTGCTCATATCAAGACTTTGAAGCAAGTAAGGGTACCTGGGTACATGCTTTGCGGGTTTAACAAGAGCAGTGAAATTATTTATTTTATTTTATTTTATTTTATTTTATTTTATTTTATTTTATTTTATTTTATTTTTTATTAAGTGCTGCTGTCATTCAATAAAACTCCTATCTCTGATCAATGAGGTAGACAAGTTGTACGATAAGGCCGAACTTGGTAGGTGTTGGCCATACAAAAATTTGCTCCTTAAACCTTTGTGCGGAAAGGGAGAAGTTAGGATAAGGAAGGACATTTTAGCCAAGCTCAGGCTTTTATATAATTCTGCCTCTTCCTTATTCAGAAAACAATTTGGCTCAGTGGCTTTGTATTGAGTCTACGTAGTATGTAGTTTTGTGCATCTACTGATTCACCTGGAAGTATAACAAAGAGAAAAATAATTGAATGAGCTGGGTTTTTTTGTATCTCCTAGTGTTTTACTGCCATATTTATCACGGAATGTAACTTGTAGAATCATGATAGAGCTGGAAAACACCAACGCGCACACTCACATGCACATGTATTACCAAGTTTTAACAGCCAGCACCAAGTTAGGTAGATTTTACTTCGTCATGTAAAGCAGATGGCCATATAACTGTCACATATAAAATTCATCTCCTTACTGTAAGAAAAGAAAAAAAAAAAAAAAAAGTAGACCCCTTTGTAAGAGGTGCATCCAGAGCCAACTAATTCTGCAACAGTACTTGGTTATTTCTGAGTCTGAAATGCCTAAGCCATTTTTCTCCTCACCTGGCTTTCAAATTGTCAGGGCAGCTACCAGGGCTTCTCCTTGGCTGCATCCATTTACTGTTTCACTGCGGGCTGCAGGAAAAGCTGACGTATGAAAGCGAATGTTGGTTCAGTAAGTTATGTTTGGGCTTTGGCATAACAGGACATGTCTGAGGGAAGAGCCTAGAACGGAGATGCAATCCAAGACAGAAATAAAGAGCCTTAAAAAAGTAAATGATATTCTACAACTTTATTTGTAAGACTGCACATCTTTTTAAAGATATAAGCCATGTCTAGGACAGAGGGAGGCTGAGTATTGAAATGCTACCGTGCATGTAAGGAAGGAGCTGGTGAAAGATTTGAGACTTCAGCTGGACCCAAAAGTCTCTGCCCCTCTTCTCCCAGCTAGGAGGGTTTAATCCTGTAGCTGCACCCTACATCTGAGAGCTTCCTTGGGGCATCTTCCTGCCAAAAGAGCCCCAAGTGGAAGCTGCAGTGAGTAACGCAGCTGCTTCTCCCATCCCACTGCTATGCTGCAGAGTGGGAGAAAGGAGAGAGAAAAAACAGCAGCAGCAACAACAGATTCTTCAGTGGTGGCTGGTTTGAGTCTCTGGAAAGGACATTCATTTTGATTCAGTAAGGGAAGGGAGGCTTTGCTGCTTTACTGTAGAGGTGATATGGGTTACCAGCACATACACTTGGCTAATCCAGGGAGTTCAGTAGTGACTGTCTCAAGGATAGGGCCCCTGAGAACACTAGGTGCCAGTCTTCTACCAACCAGGACTGGCAGAGTTGGGAACTAAAATAAAATAGAATAGATTTATTAATTTCACAATCAACAACAAATTGATGTGGAATGAGGGCAGACTAAGAAGCAAGTGATTTGTGGAATGGGAGAGATGCATAGAAGTGCTTTAAAATCATTCAGACACATGTAGAAACTTGAATCCTTAACTAGAATTTGGAAAGCCAGTGTCATTGACACTGTAATAAAGAGATCAGAAAATCCTGCAAATTTCCGTCTCTGCAAATTGCCACCAAGAAAAGAAAAATAAAGGATTTTCTCTTTCCCGTAGTTTATATGTAAACAATGAAGGAGACATTTTTAAGTAATGTTTTTTAAAAGGGTTGGGATCTGTGGGAAATCTTACTTATTGCAGTAGTTGCCAGCACAAATGATATAACATTCTGATTTGAGAGAAGTAATTAATAAGCTCAATACATTTAATATTAGTAATGTTGCTTTCTGGATGATTTGGAATGATCACTAGTTCACTAGAACATTGTATCCCAGTATCTCAAAGCTATTGGCACAGCGAGTGACAAATACTGCCTCTCCTTTGATTCAGTAAGTTACCATAAATGAAAAAAATGGAGGTAAGGGTTGGTACTCAGATTTCTTTCTTTCTCTTTTAGCAAATGTGTCACAGCTTATAATAGTTGCAATCATGATCAGTGATGTATCTATCACTGGCGATTAGCAATTGTAATCATGCTTACTGATGTACTTAGTTCCTAAAATAAAATGATACTGTGTATAATATTGCAGGCAAGTATTCTTATTGCAGTAAACAAGTGGAGTGCATTTACCCCCCCTAGCTTCCCACGCGATTAATGCATTTCATGCTTAAACAGTACTTCAAAATCAGTTCTGCAACTCTTTAACAATTCTGGCTTTTTCAGTGGATTTTACTTATCCAACTTTGATGTAGTCTTAAATCTTGATTTACTAACTCCTGACATTAGTACCACTTCTAAGTCAATTAACAGGAAAATTCCTAGATTAATTTACACTCACTGCATTTCTAAGAGAATCTACATTTACCTTTAGCAGTTTTATGTTCAGTCTAAAAAGCTAATGGAAGACTGAGATCTTTTCCTGAATTATTTTCCTCAGACTTTTATTATTTAATGCCCCTTCCAAGAGCTGAAATGTCAAGAAATGTCAAGACTATCTAAGATTTCTGATATACTTCTGTTCTGCTATGAAAGTTCTGTCAGTGAAGTGGCCCAGCCAAAAACTGAAATTCCCTTGCAGACTTTCATGTTAACTTACTGCCAGAAGCATGATAGGTTCTGTGAAGAAGCAGTAGTGGTGTTGGCACTGTGGGGAGACAAAGAAGGGGCTTCAGTGCCATCTGCGATGGCTCTTTGAAAAAGTTACCAAGCTACCTCTCCTCCCAAGGCACACTTTGTAATAAACCTTGTCCGAGGCTCCAAATGCTTTAGAGGCTGTGGCTTGGATCACAGTTGTCATAAAGACTCATCCCCTGGTCAGTCTCAATGGGAACCTTCATGTCTGTCCTCTGCCCTAATGACTGCAAGCAGCACGTCTACGTTTTCTTAGGCAACCTCAAATACATCTGCTTTCCATCCTTACTTAGTATCTAATAACCACAAGGTAATTTATTCTTATATTCAAGCCTCTTCTGGCTGAGGTGCACAGTAGGACCAGTAAGCAGCAGAATGCAGTGTTCACTGGAGTAATGCCTTAAAAAGCTGGAGAAAGATCCTTTTTTTCCCTCTCCCTCTGTAACTATAAATGCATTTCAACCTGCTGTCACATTAGGTGGAGCTTTCACATGATCTGAATTTCACTGACGGTGATGTGGCCTGTGACCTCATGTTTCATATATCCATTTCCTAAGGATATTCTCCAAGCTGCATTTTCTGCAGCTTTTTTGCATTCTCAGCTTATGTTCTTTTCCTTTCCATTCTTTCCCAGGCTGTGATTCATGTTAACGCCATGGTACAAATGTCAGACTAATTATCTAGGAGACGAGGTAATAGTCTGGAAAAGAGAAGAGAACAGTTATGCCACAATAAGAGAATTCGCTGTTTAAAAAAAAAAAAAAAAAAAAAAAAAGGTGTTTGATTTGATGAAATGAGTGTCTCAGTTCAGCAAAGTTGCCTCACTTTTTGAGGCAAGGCTTTCAGTAAAATATACAAGGGTTCATAGTTCGTAACTTGCATAACAAGTGCTGCTGTGGTTAGAGCTGGGATGGAGCTCTCCACTGCAGGGAGGATGGAGCCGAAGAAGGCCAAATGCTGCATATTCATGTTCATGCCTGTAGGTGTCCCTTGTGTTAATAAAAAAGACCACAGCAATCTTCACAAAAACACATTCTGCTGAACATTTCTCCTGTTGGAATTTACTTCTCTCATTAAAATGCTGTTGCCCTGGGCCTAAGGTACAGCTGTCAGCTGCTTAAGGGAGTGTCTTCAAGTAAGCCAAGAAACTGACAGACTTAGGTCTCTTGTACCTGGTGTTATCCACTTAGAGCCAAAAGGAGCCTTTAGATGTCCCACAAGTCAAATTTTCTGCTTCTCATGACCAAGAACAGCAGATGATAACTGCTGTTTCACTTCAAGTAATCTTAGGGGAATGGTGATTTTCCAGGAGAAGAAGGCACAAGCATGTCAGGCTGCTGCCCTTTGAGAAGGATTGCTAATAAATTGCTAACAAAGGCCTTGCTAATAAATATTGATCAAACGTTTTATCTGATAGAATGGTTTCTCATAATCTTACACTGTGGTCATTCTTTAAAAGACATAACAATTAGAAATGTTTGGTCTGGACACTTTTTTTTTTTTTTTTTGTAGTGTGTTTGCAACCTTATTTAATTGAGGAGAGTCAAGTGGTCATTATCTGAATCTTCATGCAAGTCTATTGCAACAATCTTGCTCCATTGTGCTATAAATATGGCTATATCAAAAAACAATAATTGAGGATTTTTTTTTCTCAATTCAATATAGGACCTGATATTAACTTCAAAATCACCTAGGATATGTGATTAGTCATTTATTTCATAGGCAGGTATATTTTTCAGGTGTTGAAAATGATGGAAATCCTATCTCATTTATGCAGTACAATGTTGTAATATTCTCTCTCTCAACAGTCTGTTTTGTAAACTTACAGCAGAATGCAGAAGTCTGAGGCAAAATCTATGTTTACTGATTTTGTTTTAGTCATTTCATTCAAACAGAAATGTTAAAATGTAAATAAAATTCACTTCAGGCCAGGAAAATACCTTGTAGCATTCTTTTGACAGAACTTGTATTAATGTAGTCTCTTGTGAAGGTAGAGTATAAAACACTAAATAGGAATAAAATATCGCTTATATATACACTGAACCATCTGCAATAACAAATGCCTTCAACTTGATATAAGTGCAGGACCTCTGGATATCTGTGTGAAGGGTAGGATCACAGTGCCTTTCATTTATGCTTAATGAAAAATGCATCTTCTTCATCTATCAGTAATGTAAGGAATCTTTAGTCTTTTTAGTAAATAACAAATTTCTAAGATTTAAAACCTAAGTATCACTGTACATATTGGTACCACAGTAAAAAATCAAGTAATAGTGATATTACACAGAATTTTAGAAATTTAGATTTAGAGAAAGAAAAGAAAAAAAAAAGCATTATCCACATTGTGTGTAATAATACCAAAATACGTATTAGAAATAATGGAAGTAAATGTGTTGGCTCTTCCTAAACTCATTTTACATAATTAGATGACAGTTCTCCTTATGATGCTTAAACAGACCCCTGAAAAAAGGACCTGAATGAAAAACTGGTGTCATGATAATAGACAAAATAGACTGATAACAGACAAAATACAGCCTTCCAGAATCTCTTGTGTAAATGTAATATGAAATAACTTTTCTATTATAAAGCAAAGCATGAGTTTTGGTTCTTTTTTTCCATTTTGCTCCTCAAAATACCTCAAAGAGACTTTTTTTTTTCTGTCTAGCTATCATAGATTTGCCTGCCTTCTTTTTATGTGTTGCAAAACTGCAAATGTATCTCTCTGACATCTAGTAGCCAAGGATCACATCCTATAGCTTTTAAAATTCTTGAGGATGAGTGGAATTCTACCTCAGGGTAAATGTGTAGTTTGAGCTTGAAAGATATTAAAACAGATTCATTAGTTTTCTCAATGTCTAGAAATCATGATTATGTCCAAGTCAATGTAAGTTGTAATGCTAAAGTCAGTTGCACGGAATCATTGAATTTTGTCAAAATAATAATGGTAACCCAACTTTTGGACAACTGTGGAAGGTTCTACAGCTTCTAGAGTTATTTTTGCCATGAGAAAAGTTTAAGCACAAGACTATTGTCAAATAAACTTATGAGTAGGGAATAGCAGGGAACAAAACAGTGAGGAAAATCTGACAGGAGTGAGAGGAGAATCAAACTCACAACCTTAGGTTGACTATTAATAGAGGATTTACTGAAAATTTTGGCTTCTGTAAGGGTTTTTTTTTTTTTTTTTTTTTTCCCTCTCCTACTTCTCAAAGTTCACATTACAGAGCTGTGAAAATGTCCTGTAATGAATGGAAGGAAGGAAGGAAGGGAGGAAGGGAGGAAGGGAGGAAGGGAGGAGAGGAGAGGCGAGGAGAGGAGAGGAGAGGAGAGGCGAGGAGAGGAGAGGAGAGGAGAGGAGAGGAGTCGAGTCCTTGGGTCTTTAGCCTTATTTCTGAACAGCTTCTGAAAGGGTCCGTTTTGATAGTCTGGCACATTTCAGAGGTGATGGCTGAGCCTGGACATCTTAAAAAATATACATCTGGGAACAGCCAAGGTCTAAAATCTGGATGTGTGGCAATGTGGAGAATACTGTCTAATTCGAGTAATGTTGCCTGTCAGGAGACCCCAAAATCTAATCAAGAGCTAAGAGGGCCAGCTTTAGATTTCTGTTTATCCAATTAATATTCCTCCTTTGAATGGAAGAGAAAGGCAGGAATGCTCACAACTGTCAAATCCTTAGCTTGGTCAAGCTCAAAAGACCATATTTATGAGTTCTCAGAAAGAAGACTGAGCTAATAAACCCTCCAAATGCTACTTCATGGCTGCTGGACTTATGATACGTATCCCTACCCAGCTTGAAACTGTCTAGCTAAGTATTTGCGGTTGTTTGCATTTCTGGTTAACTGTTTGCGGGGCTTTTTCTAGGTGTTGCTTTCCCTAAAAGGCATTGGATTGCTTGTTTCTGCATCTTTGCTTTTGCTTGCAACTCATATTTTTGATATCTTTAATTTAGTGTATGTAAGTGTCTGCTGCTTTTACTACTCACCCAACTTGCCTATAACTTACTGTGACTGTGAGCAGAACTCCATGAGGTTAAGAGCTTCTCAGTGTGATCCAAAACAGTCAACATACTGAAAAAGTCACCTAAATTCACAGCATATCAGAATGCAACTGTGAATATCCAGCTACATCTCGGGTGTTTTCCTGGAAGCTTCAGAAGATCAGTTGTCTACTTGAGAGCCATTGTCATAAATCCTTTCCTGTGCATTAGAAAATATAGCCAGATTTCTTCCACCCATCTTCAGGAGGCTACCAGAAATGGTGTTTCATCCTTGATGCAGAGGATGCATGCTATCCAGGCGCTATCCACTGTCCCCGTCGGCTAGGGGAATGTTCTAATGACCTGTCATAGAAGTTGTTTTTGCTGGGATTTATTTTTATACTTCCTGTTCTGGCTGTTCCCCTGTACACAGAACTGAAGATTCATTAGAGTGGAAAGAGGTCAAGGAACATTATTCTGACAGCTGGAGAGGTACCTGTATTCCCATCTGTGCTTCCTGGACTGTTTCTGTGCTGTGGTTTCAAGGACTGAGACATCAAAACGTAAAATGTAAAGCACTTCTGTGTTTTTTTCTTTTTTTTTTTTTTTTCTTTTTCCAATCCAGTCTTTGCTAGAAATGAAACCTTGTTTTGGTAAACAAATAGATTCATATAAATGGAAAGTTGTCTTAATTGTCATCGTTCTAATCATGCATAAAAGAAAATAGTGGTTCTTTTGCTGTGGGAAGAAGAGGATGTTGTTTGTGTAACTGAAGTTGTTGTTGAGGTTACTGCCTGTCTGACCCATTCTGGAGGTGGTGAAGGTGGCGCTGAAGACTGGCACGGACAAGGGAAAGTTTCTAGCCTCAGACCAGGGGGTCTTCAAGTTTTCTTAACTCAGGAAGATGCCTCTTAGATTTGAAAGTAATTTAACTGTGAAAGATACTCCTTCTCCAAATAGTTTTTGGAGTTTTAACCATGTTTTATCTGTCAGATATGTTTTTTCTTTCTTTTTTAAAGTATCATAATTTCTCTTCCTTTGAAGAAACCCTTGAATTCTTCATTTTTAGAAAAAAAAATGGCTTTTTCTATAATAACCATTATAGAAATCTGGCAGTATGAGCTTTCTCATATGTCACTGCTAGTGTGCTGGAGGCAACATGCAAACAGCAGATCTGAGTAGCTTTGGGTCAAGAATATTCTCCCACTGGCACTAAGGGCCTTCATAAAAATAGTTAATTGTAACTTAATTAAACACATCTTTTAAGGAAGTCCACAGCAGCTGTGCCAATTACTTGAACTGTACCTAGCTTTGCTTGGGTTGTAGAATAAATTAAACAGGACATTAGTTGATCAAGAGAGCAATATAGAGCCATGCTGGTGAAGAGGGATGTAAGTTTGCCCTCCCTACCTGTGCTGTTTTCCCGATAAAGAAGACAGGACAGCAAGTTAGCAGCTGCTCTTATGGCAAGACCACCACAGAAAAGCACACACATGAGGCAGCACACATGTAGCAGGACAAAAGCAAAGCAAAGCCTTTAAAATCTTAAGCATTAGTGTTGAAGCCAGATGTCATCTTTGTGAGGCCTGCTTTTACGGTTTTACAGGCTGAGTCTACAGATTGTGCAGCCTTCACAGTTCCCGTCCTGTGATTCCCTGGAGGTGCCTGACGATTCTCTCTAAGCAGCAACTGGAGAAAAGGCACCTGGTCTGAGGCTGTGAACTTCAGCACTTTATTCTGGGTTGTTATTTCAGAATTTCCCGCTAATCATTTCAGCTAAAAATGTTTTTTTTTTTTTTTTTCTAGCTGAGAATTAAGAAAACTTCATGCGTATAGTCCAAACTCTTAGCAAGCACGCACAAAAAAATATTCCAACATATGCATATTTTTACTATTGTATTTGAAAAATATTTAAAATTCATCATGGTAGAGGGCTAGTATGATCTATTTGCTACCATCCAAAGTCCAATTCTCAGCTAATACTGTTGTCTCTTCAGATACTTACTGCGCCTGTGGCAAGGAGGGGCTGTAATAGCTAGATGGCTTCTCTGCACTTTGTTGTGGTCACTCTGAACAAAACTGAAAGCGTGGGTAGGTACAGGCTGATAATGAGAAGGGCTTCCTACAACAAGTCATTTCTCTCCTCCTTCATCTGTCTTCTCATTATTTTGGCAGTTTACAGGGCAGAAACAACCCTCTTCTTTATAAACCTGGTCTAGCTCCTTTAGGGATTTGCGGAGCACTTGAGTTTAATGCTGTACAAACTAATTGTCTTTCCTTATGCTACCCAAAGCCTGGCTCTGGCTGGCAGTTTTAAAGGACAGGATTCTGGTGGGATGGAGAGACGCAGGAGAAGTCCCGAGTGGTGCCGAGGCCTCTTCCATTGCAGCTACATTGGTAGTATTGAAGTTCAGAAATCCACCCACTGAATAACAGCAGCTAAAAGCGTGCCTGTGTTTTTGTTTTGTTTTGATTTGATTTTCAGCATAATCATTGGGTTTGGTGCTTAGGTGGGTTGTATCCTCCCTGACATGCTGCAGCCGCTGGGAATAGTATGCCGAAGTTTCACAGCAGGAAGAATTCCTTAAGGCCTTGAATGCGATCTCGTGTTTCTCGCAAGTCGTTCAAGTGAGCCCGTCCACACAGAGTCGAGAGGCATGTGTTTAGCTCAGCCTTGCTTGCAGAGAAGTGTCCGCTCATCGGTCATGGGGGCTGAGGGATGAGAGCCTAGCGGTGCCCCAGGAGGTTTGTTTCAGTGGTAGCTGCCCTCCTGAATACTTATGCCAGATGCCCAAAATGAAGTCTGGCTGCAAAGTGCAGGAATGCTCCCCTCCTAGGCGTCCTAGGCTGGACAAAAACCCTAGGGTCTTGACTGGGAGAAATAGTTGCACATATCCTGCAATCAGACAACTTCTCAATCTTCTTGATTAACTGATCAGATTAAGCCTTTTAATCATATAGGTCATACAGAGGAATTTTCATCAATTTAATTTGTATTTTTCTGCCCTTTTTTTTTTTATTCCAGTCCTTTCAATTACCCCTTTGGAATTTGATTTCTATAAGCAGTGTTTAAATATCAAGAATTATTTCTCAGTCTTCTAATGAAATAGAATTTTCTCTACTCTTTCTTACTGTTTTTTACATCCAAATTCTTTTTGCCACAGCATATCACAGTTGACAAGTTAGATATTTAACTACAACCTCTAAAGTTGCTGCTTTTCCAAGATATATTCTCTTCTCTGTAGGTAAAACCAGAATTCCTTGACTTTTTTTTTTTTTTATATTGAACTATTCTCTCTTTGCCTGTAATAAAATACATTTTTACCTAAGGAAGTAATAGCAATCAAAGTTTGTACTTGCATTCCTCATTTCCAAAACTTTTGCCAATTCCACTCACCTGCAACCTTTTAAAAGTGATTATAATGTTTAGTTACAGCTTGTCAGTGAAAAAAAAAGCTGTTAGCTACACTGCCCATGTCCCAAATTCCTACGGAAAATGTCAGTCATTTTGCTACATGTGCTTTGATTCTGCCCAGTCCTACTTTTTAACTAAAAATACTAAATCAAATGGTTTCGTGAAAACCAGATCTGTTGTAAATTTTGAATGAAAACATGGATCTAAGAAGGTAATCAAATTAGTCCGATGATACCTAATCTCAGTAAAATCTTGCTGACTGATATTCCAAACCACCTCTAGCTTGGTTAATGCCAATATAAAATATCTTAAGAGACTCATTGATGGTTTTAGCAAATAGAAGAATAACTAAAATTTCTTCAACTCAACTCATTCTGTCTGCTTAGTATGAGGATGGCGCAGACGCTGTAGAATGCTGCTCTTTCTCCTGAGTTTGTGTAACTTCACAGCAGACTTTCACCTTCAAACATTGTTAATTAGATATGATTTATTTCAGAATTTATGAATGATTTTTTTTGCCAGGTTTTACTGAAGCATTTTGCAATTTGAACTGGGAAAAGATCTAATAACTAGAGTAGAACTCATTGATACGAACAGAGTATCTTACACAGGCTGAAGTGTGCTATGATGAGGGAGGGAAAAAATATCTAAGAAGGAGTTGCTGAGTTGTACCAACAGCTTGTGCTTCGTTTTGGATTGTAGTTGTAAACGGATAAAACATGAGCTAGGAGGTGATTTTGGTTGAGAAGATATTCTGCAAAATATAAAATGTTAAGTAAGCCTACAGTCATTATGTGTAGAATTCCTAAATTTCTGATTTGGATACAGCTTTAAATATCACGTGATAATTAGCTTGCATACTTTAAATTTCCTTGTAAATCTTAATATTTTGTAAGTATAAATACGTAAGATAGTAACCTTGAGCTTCTTTGAAATTCATTGAATCAATAGGGTTTCTTTAATCAGCCTTTGAGATCAAGGGCAAATCAGCATTTGGATTACTCCCTGCACATGCTATATAGCATTGTCAGATTTTGCACAGTCTACTCATTCTAAATAATTCATTGTTCTTTTTAAAACATCCTGGAATAAATTAACCTGTTAAGAGAGTAAACATTTTCCTGTATTAAGTCTCCCTATTTCCATTAAAAAAAAAAATCCCATCTTTGCTTTTTCATTATTCAAGCTTTAAATAGTTTAAATAGTATGATATATTAGACTAATATATATTAGATGTATTAGTTTCGGAATGGGAACAATGTCACGGTTGCACGTGCAGCTGTAGCTTGCAATGTGCCCCAAGAGCGCACGGCGCTGCCCGTGCTGGGCACCCTACCCACTTCTCAGGGGAAAGGAGTCTGACCTCCTTTTTCTAATGGCGAAAGTCGGTCGTGGGAGCCCACACTATCTGCAGGGTCCTTGGCCGCGGACACAGCAGCGCATTGAGCAGTTCCTGCAGCCTGTGCTCCTACTCCCTGGTGGACCGAATGGGGCCCAGCTCAGGAAGCCTCTCAGGGGGTCACAGACATAAGCAGGCTCTCCTGGCCCGGCAGCCCCATTCAAGGGTTCAGCTGAGGAGAGGGGAAGAGGAGCCATATGGCTGGGATTACCACTCAGCATCACATGGAGGATGAGGGGGAACAGGGACAGCTCACAGGGCTGCCGGTGGGATCCTGTCCTCCCAGGCAGCAAATAGACGTGCGGAATTTTGCCAAGTCTGGCAAGTGCGGATGTATTAGACATTGACAGAAACAGTTGTTACCATGATCTGTAAAAATGCACCACGATTCTCTAAATACATAAATCAACCCAGTACCTTGTGACTTTCTTTTTCCACGGAAATTGTTTCTTCTAGCATTGTATAGGATCACAATTTTCCCTGTTTAACAGGATACGGCAACATTCTTTTTTGTCAATGGGAAATTGTCAGAAGATATCTGAGGAACACTTAGATAATGCTAGTATCAGTGCTACTGCTGTAGTAAAAAATCAGTGTGAAAACTAATCTATTTGTAAATACACAGATCCTGGCATTGGCAGGAACTACACTTCTCATGGTGTGTCTGCTAGCACAAGGCAAGGACCATCCAGTGTCTCAGCACCTTGATGAACTGCGTGCTGATTAGCTCAGTTAAGTTCATGGTACTGGCAATGAATTGCTTAAAGATATAGAATATTTGGAGATAAGAGCAGGAAAAAAAATGGACTTTTCATCTGAACAATATTTCCTCTGCCCTTCAGTATGTGCTCGCTATTAACTATTCAACAAACGGCCTTTTGCTGCTATTAAAGAGAATATAATTCATTTCAAATGTCAATTTTCTGACTTTTGTGAGCAGAGCATACAGCCATCATATATCTCAGCGTTCCTCTGCCTTCAGGAGATACTCGCCAGCACAAGCAGGGCTTGGCTTGTCCCCTTCAAAACTCTGCTTCATACACAGTATGTCTCATTACTTCTAGTAGTTTCCTTTTCAGGCCTACAGGGGAGATCAAGATGCCAACCCTCTCTCCTTTGAAACATTTATTTCTAATATAAATTCTTAATCTTTTAAACTAGGAAGATGCAACAAAGGAGAGACGGGAATTCTTTGGAGAAAATAAAATGGCAATGCTTCATCTAATAAAGCTTCATCTAATGGAGCTTAAGGAACACTACCTCATAAACAATGATATCCACAAATATTCTCTTTTGCCTTTAGAAATTTCCTTCAAAGTATGCATATATATTCTCATACATATCTGAAAGTTTGGTTTTTTTAACCAAAATTCTCTTTGGTCCCTTTATAATAATTCTACTGTAAAATCCCTTCAAATATGCAAAAGGAACCCAGTATAATAACATTTCAGAACTAAGTGTAATATTTATTATCTCTAAATCTCTATTGAATAAGCCCTTTTCATGTCCAGTTATCACTAAGAGCGCTTGTGTTCACTTCAATCTTGTGGGGTTTGTTTTTTTGTTTGTTTGTTTGTTTGTTTTTCTCTCTCTCCCAATATTTCTAAAATTCTAAAATTTCCTCTGAGTTTCCAGAGACTTCTCACTGCCTTTTGCCGGTGGATTCACTAAATGATTTACCCTATGAATTGCCCCTATGATTGCTAGGATCACAGTTGCACATGAATGTGCTCTGACATGTCCAGGTACTGCTTGGTGGACCTGCTTATTCCCAGGAACAGAGCATGTCCCCAGGCCTTTCCTGGGCTGCACTAGCAGGGCAGCCAGAGGCTGCCTTTATGGTTTTGTTGGTTTTTGTCAGGGGAGAAACTGAACTGAAACTATCCGCTCACTGGTACCTCGCAGAACAGCTAGCTGAGCAGCAGCCTTTCCAATCCAGATTCCTATTGAGACAGTAAAAGGAGATGCTAATAATATCATCTGCCTGTGCCCTGCTGGGTGCACTAAAATATCAGGGACATAAAAAGATCGGGTGTTTTTTGAGAGGGAGTAATCATAGTAGGAATTTATGCAGCTCTGAGATTTAGAACCTGAGATTTAGAATAATGGAGTATTTTGGTGGTTTTAAGTAATGAGTAAATTTGTCTCAGAGCTGCGAAGTTTTGATTTTCTATACTGATACAATTCAAGTACAAATATACTATTTAGAAGGATCTACCACTCTGGCAAGAAGTGGGTGTCATGCTTTCATCAAAGAAAAGCTTTCTAATAGAACAAAGCATCAGTGATTATTTTAACTTAAAATAACATCTTCAGATGTTTTATTTTTTATGTATCATTTACTTGAACAGATTATTTTTTAATTCATCATACAAATCTATGATTTAAAAACAGTTTGCTGTCCCAGAATCAATATCTTATTTTATCAGTAATTTTTCAGAGTAGAAACGTGAAGCCCATTCGTCTATTAGCTTTTTCCTATGTTCCAACTTTAATTATTCTGCAGTATCTAACAGCTTCTTGCTTTAAACCCTCCACTTGTATAAAGTACTGTATTTGCACATGTCTTAAGGATACAGAACAATCCCTTCTTCCATCTCAGCCTGGCCTGGATGTTAACCTATGACTCATGGCTTAAATGTTCTTCTTGGCCAAGCTGCATGCTTAGTTTAGGGGAAAAAAAAAAAAAAAAAAAAAAAAAGAAAGAAAGAACCTTCCTTTTCTTTCTTTCTTTCTTTCTTTTTTTTGAATAGGTCTCATCTTAAATATTTGGAGAATACAGTTAGAACAAAATTGACATTTATCATAAGCCTATTCTTGAAATATAAAATTTACCAAGCAATTCAGATGTGGGAGGAAGTCAGCTTTCAGCCTAGATGCATGATGTTCTGAAAATAGAAATGGCATTTCCGATGCTTGCTTTTGATGCAGCTAAGTTGATATGTGCTGGCACAGTTTTTGAGGCCTGCAAAGATTTCTTCTTGACAGGATCAATTCTTAGTTTGAGCCATATCCTTTTTTTTTTTTTTTTCAGTTGACCATTAGATACTGGGGCAATCAGTTTCTAGTTCTCAAAAGAATCTGGAGAGTGAGTGTGTAATTTTTTTTAAGTTTGCTTGTATATATATATATTTTTTTTTTTCAAACATGGACCTTACTTTCTGTCTTCTAAATAATGTGTATATTTTGTCTTCCAATGTTTTATTTGAAAACAAGTAAGACAAAGTTGGCTTGATTAAGTCTCTGTGATAGTAAACAGCAAGGGAACAGGCAGGAAAAATGGGCATTTATTATGAAAACATGATGGAAAATAAGATGACCCTTTTTTAAAAAGATGATGTAGTTTGGCATAAATAAGAACATTAATTCAGCTAAGAGCACCTTAACAGCAAGTTCATGAAATACATATTCACATAAATGATTTTATACTTTTAATAATTATGAAAAACAATTTATTAATAGTAGTAATATTATTTATCAAGATGTACAATTTTGTTTATAGTGAAATTCAAGCCTTACTTCAGCATGTGTAAGAAGCATCACTCATGAAACTTTGTTTGCCAGATCAGTACTCGTCAAAACGAAACCATAAGCTATTAAGCAGTGTGTGCCAAACTTCTAAAGGCAAGTGTGATTTTGTGCATTTCATTCCTTACAGTGACTTACTAAATTCCCATGTTTGTGGGGACAAGCAACACTTGAGCTAGTTGATAGATGACATTTGCCAAATACTAGACTTCAGACCAGAGACTTGTTACCTCTTCACTGCATGCTGCAGAAACAGGACCTGAACCCCGGGCTGCACCTTGAAGTCACAATAATCCTGTAGGATAAGTTTAGATAGGATACCAGAACCTTTCATCTGCACTTCAGCCTTTACTTTCACAGTCTCTGATGGGGAGCTTTGGTGCTGAAATTTACAGAAGGGCCAAGACCTTCCTGACATCTGATTTTCAGTTGTAGAGTCTGTTTTGTGCTTAATAGGAAACCGGTTAGGTCATGTCAGCTTCTCTAGTGCAACTGCAGTGATTAAGTGCTGAGCGTGAAGTTTCACACTCGCTCTGTTGGAAATCCACTGAATTAAGTGCAACAGGTTCAGAAAATCTTTTGCAGTAGTATCCAGTGCTGGAGTTTAAAGACAGAATATCAGGTACTCTTCAAAGCAAAATATTGATAATCAAACCATGAAAATGACACATTTAAAGAAGTCAAACACGTTTTGCTTCTTTCTCCTCTATTTCCAGTCACAGGGTCTCTGTGATTACCTTGTGCAGGTCAGGAACTAGCAGTTCTTAATGGTCCCAGCAGGCACAGCCACTTCGGCTGCCCACGAGCCCAGGGGCTCCGCTTCAGCTCAGCCCGGGACGCCTGTGCCGCGTGAGCTGCTTTATAGATGGACACTGTAGTGAAACAACATGGGATCTAAGAGTGAAAACTGAGGCCTTCCTGTCAGAAGCAGGTGAGATGCAAAATCTGGTTTGGGCAGTAGGAGAGAGTAGGGAGAGAAATTTGTGAATCCAGAGCAGGAATAATCCACACTGTGAGCCATCCCCTGATGGCTTTTTACAGACTCATTTTTGAAATGGTCAGTGCTTTCATAAAGAAGGGGCAGATGTGATGTCTTCAGTCAGGTACAATGATTGGCTTCAGCTTTGTGGGGAAAAAAAGAATAAATCTACAGAATAGACAAGTGCATGGTGAGCAGCCCCTGTGAAGTTGGATTTGCCACACAAAATAACTGTGTCAGGTGCGCAGTATCAGTTAGACAGACTGGCAAGAAATGTTTTCTATTTCTTCTCTTGCAGAGATAGTAGGTTATTCTTTGCCCTAACATAAGCTTGCAAGAGATGTGAGGGCATTGTACAAGCCAGGACAAGCCAGCTGCTTTTCTAAGATGTGTTGGCGCTGAGTTTTACAGAAGTAAAATTTATGTGGCTAACCTAAGTCCTGACATACTCAATATATCAGCTGCATGTATTTGGAATGGAATCTCTTGGGGTTTTTTGTTTGTTTGTTTGTTTGTTTGTTTGTTTAATGCCACTCTTTAAGTACATAGTTAAATAACATACTCCAGCAGATGTGGGCAGAGTCTGAACTGTTAGATAGGAATGAGAAGATCCAGAAATAGTTTAAATACGTTTATTCACTGGATCAATCATGCTTGGGGTCCCACTGAGCTCAGTCTGGTTACAAATTCCATTAGTGACTTTTTTTTTTCCCTTGAAAGGATATAATACAAAAAAGGCGGGGGAGGCGGTAAGATGGGAAGAAAAGAGGGTAGATCATAAAAATAAATATGAAAACAACAAAAAACACCCTCCATCCAGCCTTCTAAAAGCTCAGACTGAACATTTCCCTGAAGGTGCCGCTTCCTGCACTGAGGAGGTCACCCGCCCAACTGCCCTGGTAGCAGCAGCCCTTATCGGTTGCGGGGGAGGCAACATAGGCTGCAGGCGACCTGCCAGCCCCATGGACTCCTCGTGCTCTAGGACATCCCTCAGGCAGGAAAGCACCAAGGAACACGCTCCTCCCTCTCACCCCCCTTGCCACGGCAGAAGGTGGCTCCCGCTCTGCCTGGGCTGCCCTGTGCCTGCCCCGTGATGCAGGGAGGGCTGGCACGGAACCATCTGGGACAGCCGGGAACTGTCTGGAGCCGACTGTGCCCGCATTAGCACCTGTGCGGGTGCTGTGGTTTCTGTATCACAATTGAAGTTGCATCTCCTAATATGAGACCCAGTTTGTACTTGATAATAATCTTGAAGAGAACATTTTTTTTCCTTCTCTTTTGTTTTTCTTTTCTCTCCTGTGCAATATGGAAAGCCCAAGGGTGTTTCGGTCTTAGGGTGGCTGCAAAAGACATTGTTTTCTCCTCATTCTTCAGCTTTAATCTCTCTGTAGTGAGAGGGATGACTGAAAAGGAGAATATATATCTGTATATATCAGGATTGGAAATGCATAGCTGTTATGAGTTTGCATTATCCAAACTTTGCATGTGATCTGTCTGTTAATAATTTAGCTTTATGCCTTTATAAGTATCTGCAAGATACTAACATAATAATTAAAAGGTTAAATTAGGTGAATAAGTCTTAGGAAATCACTTGGGTATATTTATAGTTGCCATGTTCTGATTTAGCCTCTTAAATTTATATATATTAGGTCTAACATAAAGATTTGGACATAGCGCCAAATGACCCCTCTTTATGGAGCCCCACAATTTCCATATACACATGAAGAGCCAATTTTTCCAGTTAAGCCTGGAGCTATTTAATTTCCTCAGAGCCTGGAGTATGGAAGTAATGTTCACCTTGGTGGATGAAAGTATGGCCCTGTGTGCAGATAGCACATGCACCTGCAAAACAAATACCTCTGTTTCCAATATGGATTTGCGGCTCCTCTCCTACCCTAAGCTTTTTTTCTTTCTCAGTTGCTGAATGAAAAATTAATGAACAAATTGGGCGAATTACTGTTTGAACTGACGGAATTTTGAGTGTAGTGGTAATCATAGGGAGCCTTCATTTCCTCCTCTCTCTACATTTGTCTAGCTCTGCTGTTGATAGTGTGTTTTGAAGTGGTTTATTAAAGACTTACTTATGAGAAATAGAATTTGTATGGCTATTATAAGACCTTTTTTATAGATTAACATCAAGTATTTTGAGAGTTCCTGTTATTTTTTCAAAAACTGACTCCGAGTCTGTTTTGTCTTAATTTTTTAAGAAAAAGTGCTTTTTCAAGGATAAGAGAGACAATTTTCCATCTCAGTATCCTGAAAAAAAATAATCCAAGTCATAGTAAAGTGAGACGGGAAGTAACCTTAAGGAACAGTAAGTTCAATCATATGTGGTACCAGAAGATTGCTTTAATGCATTTTGGATACAGATCTTGCCTCATCTTGAACCAGATCGAGTTTGTCTTGTAGAAAAGTGTATTCCAGGATCAAACCTGAGCCTGATAAATCTAAGGCAATTCCCTACAGTTCAACTTCACATTAGCACTACTGGATGTCTCCTGTCTAGCTGTTTTTATGCCTACTGTACAGACCTTGTATTAATTCCACCTTTTCTTTTAAGCTAAAACTTAACTACGTCATATGGGTCATACGCCCACAATTCCTGATATATTATATTTTTGTTTCTGTTACCTTTCCAGAGAAAGTTACTGTTTCATCTGCTATGTAATGTGTTAATAAAAGTGTGTGCATTCATTTATTTATTTTCCTGTTGATCATTACAGGTCTCATTATTCTTAACCTTTGGAAAGGAATTCTTAACCTTTGGAGATGAGTCTCAGCGTGCCTCGTGATTGTTTGGATTTCTTCCCCCTTTTTTTAAATGCGTACAATACTTAGTAGTGTTTGAAGAGGAAGTGCCATCACACGCTTGAGAGATTTAATAAACATTGTTACTAATTTCAGTTTGGAGCTGGAGATTATATAATTGTTAAGATGTACAGCCTTCTAAATTCAATGACTTCTCATTACTACTCCTTTCTAGAACATTATTCTTACTGAAAGCAGACCATCACAATTTCTGCCTTTATTTACATTTTTTTTATTGTCACAGCTGCAAACTGGTGCAATATTGCATTCATTGTCGGGTTGAAAAAAATACTATTTAAAAATCTTTTTCTTATATATGGAAACGACACATTGAAATATTTTATAAACTTGTAATTTATAAAACAGTATTTTGAAATATGTCAAACTCTATATTAAAACTATATGTTGCAATATTTTACTATCTTTTTTTTTGGTACAGTGTCCTATTTACTACTGGTAATTTTTGAAGATTTTCATGAGTGGGCCCTTTCACATTTTTTCATAGACTTCCTGCTTACTCATTATATTCTTGAAAGTGAAAAAAGAAATTAAGATCTGTGCACAGTTTTTATCACTCAGAGACTTGAAATGCCTCCTCGGCTTTTCTACTTGACCCTGCTTTGAGCAGAGGGTTGAACTAAATAATAGGGAGTACCAGTATGTTTCTTCTCTCAGCAATCCTCAAGCTAACTTGTCCTTAAGCTAACTTTCAAATCCTATCCTTATTCAGCATGCTGTGAAATATACTGCTTTCCAACTGTGCTTAACTATTAAGTTTAGCAAGAAGCGAAAGAAAAGGGAAAAAAAAATAACTAACCTGTTAGCGGCTTTAGTTGTAGCAAAGAAGTCAACTGCATGTAATAAGTGCAGACAAGAAATTTGTTGCTTGTTTTGATATGGAAACAAAAAGCTAGATTATAGAAAATCCTAATGGGAGAGAGAAGTTGTGAACAGAACTTTTGGTTGCACATTTATCTTTTCATTTGATCTGATTTTTCAAACTCTTAACAGTAATGTAGCCATTACTGCTTTACCTGTCTGCTTGACAGAGCTTTAAAAGACAGTGCACACAGTATTGGGAGATCACATCAGCAAGTTCTCTTGCAGAATTTTATCTCAGTTTTGAAATGTGTACGGTTCATACATATACCAAGATGAAAAGGGTCAATACTTAACTATATTGGGAAAATATATGTTCTGGACCTACGGTGTATTTAAGTAGAAGGGTGATAGTACAAGTTTTCATCTCTGGCACTACAAATTAGGAAAAGTTCTTGTCAGCTATTTCACAACTTCTTGTATTGAATTATCCTGTTAAAACTGAACCAAGACATTGTCTGTCTCAGTATTATTGGTAGGATATCTGAATGACCATTTGCTGATGACCATATTTGTTTACAGCATTGTATTTTTAAGGTATTACTTGCATCTGGCTAACCAAATGTGTGACTTAAAAGCTCAGTTTACAGGCATCATGTCTGCTGTGTTTAGCTGCTGTAGGGAAGCAACAACAGTTCCTACTTTCTTAGGGAACTGATTCTTATTTTTGCCTGTGAGCCTTAATGAGAAAAGAGGTAGAATAAAAAGACTGCATTTGCAGGGCGAAACTTTAAATCTCTCTGAAGGATACTTTTTTTTTTTGTCAGCTCAACAAAAACTATGAATATAGTTTTTGTCATTTGCAGTAATGAATGTGTGATTAAAGGCTATCTTTATAGCCAAATAGTTGTTATTACCATGTGCCATTTTAGTTAGTTAGGTAATTTGTCAACTCTGTGTACAAACAGACAGTTTGCAAATAAGAATTTTCATTGCCTTAGTTAAAAGCATAAATCAATAGTAATTGTTTGAGGGTTGAGATATTTGCTCAACACCCACCTAATAGGGCAAATTACCTTTTACATTCATGCAGCCGCTTAGATTAGAAAGATACTTTGTGCTGTGCTCACTGAAATGTAAATATTTAAGATTGTTCTTTTCTTGCATACTTCTTGCTCACTTCTCAAATGATAATTTCACCATTATTTGCTGAAATTTGGCTTTGGTATGAGTTACTAACATACACAACTGTGTATGTATCCATGTGTATACACCATCCTACCCGGGTGTATATACTGCACTGTGTAACAAACATCAAGTTACCAAGGTGAGAGAGTTAAGAATATTTAAAAGAGAGAACAAGAGGGACCTTCCTGGGATGTGGTCCAATTTCTTGGAATTGAAACTAACTTCTCCCCCCCACAAACACACATAAAATTTTAGTGGCCAGCTTCAACCTAGCTGTTTTTGTGATCCATGTCTTTCTCTAATTATTTGTTGCCCTTTCTACATGTCTAAAGGCCAGGGATGCTCTCTTCTGAATATTTAGTTGTCCCACCTAAGCTTACCAAACACTTCTGGCTTTATCTTCTAACTGAGTTTGGTTTTCTTCCTTAAAAGAGTTTCCTGAAAAAACTCTGAACGGCAGAATATTCTGGCAGGCTCCCTGATGCCTTGTTACAAAGTCCTATCAAGGACAAGGCCCTTAGCAACTGCCTTTAAAGTTAGCCCCGCTTTAAACAAGGCTTGGACCAAGCGACCTCGGAGGTCATTCCAATCAAAATTACTCTGATTCTCTTGCCTTCATCTCAACAGGACAAAATTGCTGAACAAATGAACGTTTTTGTTCAGTGGACTCATCAAATTGTTTACTTAATCTCCCCTGAAAAAGAGGATCAGTGAAGTCTTTCCTGCTCGCTGCAAAATCTTCTGCAGCTTCAAGGCAATGTTTTATATGAAAATGAAAGACAACGGATAAGGTGAAGGTGACTGCTGTGACATTTGTTCAGCCCCCAAATTTGGGCCAGATAGTAACAGTGAGAGCATTTCTTGTTAGTTACAAGGAACTAAAGCCACTGTGCTAGTGCTATGAGAGTTGCAGTCCGCCTCCCCACCAAAAAGCATTTAACAGGCATTAACTTGTGGGAAAGGGAATAGCACATCAGTACAAAGAAGGAACATCCAGCTCTCTTTTCTTCTGGGGAAGGGCATGAGGAAAGGAAAGGAAATTATGGAGTTATTTACATGGAAAGAGGAGAAGTAAGAGAGCCAAGAGGAGTGGGTGTCTTGCAAGACTTAAGGAAGAAGCTGAGTGGAACTGATGGGGAGAGGAGCTGGGAAGGACTGAGCATGCCATTCCTCACAAGGACAGACTATTTCTGTGTTTGAGGTTCCCGGGATGGAACTAGGCTCTTTCTGCAAGGAAGAGGCTGCATCCCTTTCCTAAGGAAGTGCTGAGCACAAAATGAATCTTCCTTCAAAGGCTAGAGAAGATTGCTTTCTTGTTAATCATCAAGGGCAGAACAAATATTGCACTTGAAATAATCATATGAAACTATGGTCAAGCTTAAAAAATATAGTTTACCTTAAGCACTTATTCCACATGAGGCCCTTGACCTAGACTGCATATGAAAGATCACATGTTGTGCCAAAGAGACTCTGTATAGTTTGTTGGTGACGAGGAGAAGTTTCACCTTTTAGTCACCCATACATTGCTCGTGGGCTGTTAACCCGCTCTAGCAGTTACTTAGCCCTGGAAGAAATGTTGCCTCTGTTGAGGGGCTTTATTTGTGTTGTATTTCTCTAGAAACTTTCTGGTATCAAAATGCAGCTCGAGAAGGTTGCTGAAAAAAGTGTACTGTGATGCCTATTTTAGGTGACTCCATGCCTCTTACAATTTGGTTGGAGTTCCTTGTGTGCTTGGAAAATACATGGAGAATTATCTGCCTTGGGATGGAATTGATTTCAGTTTGCTGTGTATTTCTCCCTAATGTCAAAATATTGGACAGGATGTTGAAAGTTCTTTATATTAAATTCAGAGGAAAGCAGTGTATTCAGTCTTATATCTGGACCTTGTTCTTCTCTGCTGGGAAACTGCCTTGCCCTACATGAGTTTTAACACCCAGTGCCCCCTTTTGAACTGGTGCGAAGAGAGCACTGCTGTGGTGGTCTCTTTTATAATGCATCTCCTTAACTAGAACACCCATTTTTTTCAGTACAGGACTGAGGACTGGCTACAGTTAAATGAGATAGTACTTTGAATTCCTTCTGGTGGAAAAAAAAATATAATTACATGGGGGGTGAATACTCAAATAACCAAGCTATTGGTGTAAGAGGGAAGAGAGAAAGCAGGAACTAGACCTCGTTACTTCTTCCAGGGGTGATATTTTTATTTTGTTATTTTCTAGCTTCTTCCAAAGCATGGCCACTATTACCAAATTTTGTGTGGAATGCTGTCCATTATGCACACTTAAAGGGTATAATTTTATGGGTAGTGGTAGCTGAGTTGCAATTAGGTGCCAAATTGCTCAGTTGCTGGAAGGCAGTGCTATTTCTATCCATCCAGCATTGCATTTCTCCTATTGGAAATTTCTGATGTATTGCTGGAGCACTGGAGTTCATCCTAAATCCTGTGTGAGATGCTAGCTTGAGCCAAACCCAAGTGTGAATCCTGGGGTGGCATACATACAGTGCAGCACTACCTAAAGAGATACAGTGTGGAGGAAGTGTGCAATTTTAAGCATCGTCTTCTTCAAATAGGTCAGTTTTGAACTCTTTTTTTCAAGAAAAAAATACTGATGTAACACTATTACCTTACCAAAATGCAGCACTAAGCGGGACTGCAAGCGAGCAGCACAGGGTGCTGAAGGCAAGAGTGCTGCCGTGTGCACTCCGTAGCTAACTCAGAGGAGTCGTTTCCAGTGTTTTTAGCAGCGCCTCACATTAAAATTACATCCCATTTAAACAAGAGAAAAATAAAGCTATTATTATTAAGCATGATTGTTATGGGAAATGCAGGTATAGACAGGAATGAATAATATGAGGAGCAGTTAAAAATAGCTTTTAAAGGAAAGTAGGTCTGCATGCTTCTGTTAAATGCAGAAAGCACTGATCACCAGACCTTTCTGAAAAAATTGTTGCAAAAAATTCCTTGAATGATTTGTAAGAAGTTAAAAAAAAAAAAAAAAAAAGTGTTTCAGAGCCATAAGGGCCTGCACTAGGACACCAGGAATACGGCTCTAGATTTCGTAAAATCTGAGGAAGAGCCAAAAAAAGGTTCCATCCTTCAAAAAGGAGGAGAAGTTACGAAGAAAATGAAGAAAAAAGAATGAAAACCAGGTAACTCTTTTTTCTCTTTAGGAATTTGTAGTCAGAAAGAACTTCAGTAACTGGTGGACTTGAGTGTTTGCTTTGGGCTTACTTTACTGCGTTTTTTTACAGTTTCTAAGATGGTCCTAGCTGGTTGGAGTGAGTTGTGGGGCCGTCTAGAGGACTTGCTGGTGCCATGGCCGAGTTGATAGCGCAGCTGAGTGACTATGCTCTGCTCTGTATGTAGGAGGTTACTCTGTCACAGCTGTGGAGGTGGCCCTTGCAGCCAGAGATCTCCACTCGATTTTAAACTGTGGGACCTCTTCTGCAGTAATTGACTGAGAGGTTGACAGCTTTCCTTGGATTTATTTCATGTCAAATCTTTTCGTGACTCTTTTTTTCTAGACAGTTGGTTCTAAAGTTTATTCAGTATTTTGTAGGTAACTTAAAGCATGCTGTTGATGTGAGAACCATTTCTCCTTTCTTTTGAGGGAATATTAGCACTTCTCAGCCCCCTTTTTTTTCTGGGAAGTGCCCCTGAATCTCTTTTTCTTCCATCCATCTTCCACAAATTGAGACCATCCAGAATAACAATTTAAAAATCAACAAGACAGTATCTGCCTGTAATTATAAACAGCAATGTTTGGCTGTCTCCATTGCAGAACTAATTGAAAAGATTGTATGCTGACACAGCTCCTTGTAAACTCCTTTCATAGCCACTCTCTGATAGTGTTAAATATAATTTCATGAATTGTTTTAGAAAACAATAAAAAACCCTTTGTGCAGTAGACAACAATAGCACTTTCTCAAAAACTGAACGCAGAAGGTTACAACAGGCCCTTTTCTTTTGATATTGCTGATCCCAGAGCAGGCATCCAGCCTTACACTCGCCTGTGGAAGTAAAAATCATCTCTGCTGCTGTGCGTACTCAGCGTGGCAGCGAGGGTTGGTGTCCTGCTCCTGTCCCTGCCGCCAGCGCCCGGGCCTGTCCCCCATCGAGGAGTTGAGTTGGCCAAACGCAAGGGCGGCCTCTTTGCCGGTAAGGGCCGCTCCCCTTTGGTGCTCGTACAGGCCCCACAGCGCCGTCCTCACGCAGGGCACTCTCTTCCTTTTTAGTTTTACTTGGGATATATTATTAAAAACTAATGAAGACTCCCAGAAACCCAATTTGTTGTTGTATATATAGACACTCGGTAGTTCAGACTGCAGTTGTGTCTCCACACCTAAAAAGACATAAAGTTTGTGTAGATAAATTCCTAGTAATGCTAACAGTCTAGCAATAGTATTTTTTTTCCAGTAATAGTCTTTGCTGATAATAGGAACTTGGTGTTTCTGCAATACTCTGCTTCTGGTCTTAGTACAAAGAACAGATAGGGATAGAGTTCCCCAAGTGCTCTACTTGTCTGATATTCCCCAAATGAAGAGACTGCTCTGCTCATTTTCCTCCTGCCCTCCTGGAATGTAAGGTCAAATACAAACTCTCATCCACTGATGAAGGCCTCTTGCTCTTTGGTATTTTCATTACATGTGTGCAGAAATGGGAGCTTTTGAGCACAACCAAAGCCAAGACGACCATCCTGTGGTCGCTTTGCTCACACTTGCTGCAGTGGGTACAACTTCTATGGCAGTGTCTGCATTCCTAGGTGGGTAGTAAAGATACAGCCTTAGGCATGGGGTAACATGCACTTAACGATGGAGCATTCACCAACTTCAAGGTGAACAGTCAGAACTCAACACATCAGTTTCCAGTCTTTTTGTTAATTTTAACATTAGCTTCTCATTCTTAAGATTCCTTGAATTAATCCTGTCTTTCCAAAGGCAGTGGAAATACAGGTGAATCGACCCTGCATAGCTGAACTGTGACACAGGATTCCTCACATCACACTAATATTATTACGTGGAACGTTTTTCTTACTTGTAGAAAATATATGATCAAGTGACTACCAATGAGAGAAGAATGCAGCAAACAAATAATAATTGTTCAGTTTGGAGTTAAGGGAAGCGATGCTTACACATATCTAGCTGAGTTCTCAGCTCATTCATACTTCATAGTAATATTTTCTTATGTTATACTAACATAATTATAATTAAACCTCTCCCTCTCTTCATCTCCTTTTTCTCTTCAAACTGTGCTTGATACAATTTTGTTTAATTTAGAACTTTCCAATGATGTACCTTTTATCTTCAGCTTCCTCATTTTAGAGGAAGAGTAGAATTTACAAACTTCCACACTTAGGCATAGGAATATGCAGAAAAGTTGTTGATAATGAACTTCTAACATTTTTCTTTAGAAAATGATCAAGCTGAAAGCTACAGTTTGTTGAACATGCTGAAAAATTTATGAAGAGAAAATATTTCTTAGTCATGGGCATTTTTCAGACATTTGTTGTCAGTGCACAGTCAACTGCACCCGTACCCATGTATAGCTGGAAAACCCCCCAAAAGCCACAAAAAAGCCCTTGTTCTCACTCAGGTGGATTAGTCACACTTGTGAGACAGGTTGAAAGCTCCTTGCACAGACACGTTTGCTTGTGGGAGTCAGGAATCCTTGCAGGGCAAGAGCAGGAAAGGCTCCTTAACAGAAAAAACAAGTTCAAGAAAAGGGAGGATGGGAAAGACATGTTTAAATTTAAACTGTGTCAAATCCTAATTGGATTTTTCTTGGGAAACTTGTTTTGTGTTTGTCTGCAAGACTGAGACTTGGATATGCAATTACATCAGACTGTTTAAAAGCTAAAGATCACTGATTTAGTAAGGGAAAGCAGAATTCTTTTCAGAACATACTGATATCCTTGTAGGAGCTAATACACTTATACTGTGTTGAATCGAGAGGTTCTCTCAGCATGAAAAAAGTTAGGTAAATGTGTTAAATATAAAATTTAGAGTACTTACTAGAAGCAAGTTGAAGTACTTGTTGAAAGAAGCTTGACTAAAACTGGAAAAGGCCAAACTTGCTACAGCCCTTTTTTATGCCCTCCAGTTTTTAGATTTCTTCAGCTGGATATATTAAAATGTTTGTGCAAATAGCAGAGTAAGTCAACACTACCACTAAGACCTTAGTGATTTGTTTAGTAGGATGTGTACCATGTCAGCAATAATTCATATGGAAGTCATTTCTTCTGGTTTAGCACTTTGCCATTAGTTCCTGCCAGAGCTATGTTTGCCTTAAATATTATTAATTTTGATAAGACTTGAAGGCAAGCGTTTCAGTTTCAGCAAAGGGCTACCTTCTGAATCTATAAAATCTCCCGACAGTGAGTCAGTATCAACCACAGATGGTAGATATACATAGATATCTGGAAATTAAAGATGACCTACAGATCTGAATTTGTCAGAATAAGACTTTTCATGCCAGTGAGAGATTTAAAGATGTGTTTTTAAAACTATTTATATGTAAATTAGGTAATTATCCATTTTTTGTAACTATTAGATCTGATTAATAATTAAATCAAGTTCTTTTCCTATAAAAAGAGACCTCTGAAAAGAACCTTCTAATTTCATTTACATTATTCTTATTCACAGAACATAAATATTAGGAGCTATACTTACATATTTATAAGTGATCCAGCATCCTTTGGGAACATGGGAAACAATTCAAGCTTTAAGATCCACTTGCTTATTAAAAAGAACATTTCAGAAAGAAATTTACGGGTTCAACAATTAATAAAATACATTTTTTCTTAACTGATGGGTGTGACACATAATTTTGCTCTCCCCTAAAATACTTTTTAAAGGTATAGAGAAATGTTTTAATCATGACTGTAATAATCAGATCACTGTTATCAAAATAATGGTTGTTACTGTGTAGTTTTAATCCTTTCTGTATTCTTGTCATGGGAGAAAAATGTGTAAGCAGATCCTGCCTTGCACGAAAGTGTGTGCATTGCCCAGTTAAATATATCCCTCATTTAGAGCAAAATTATCTGACCCATCCATGTATGTGTATGCTTATTATTTTAAGGTTAAGACCTCCCTTTGTTTAAGTGTTTGTATATGGAACAGAAATACAGATAGTCTTATGTAGGCCAATTGAATTAACTTTGCTCTACATTTGAGTAATATAAAAATGCACATAATGCTCAGTAGAACCAGAGGTCATACGAGTATCTTCTTGCAGGAGTCGCAAGTAATTGTTCACCGGAGAAAACTATGGCTTTCTCCAATAAATAAATAAGACAGCAAAGAAAGATCAAAAAATACTGCAAGATAAGATGTTAACATTTTTGTCTATGGAACAGTCTAATTTGTGTATTAAAGCTAAGAGGACAATTTCTGTATATTTTATATATTTATTATATAAATATATTTCTGTATATTTTATATATTTAAGAAGGGAAGATGCATCCCCCTCGCTGAATGAATGCTGTGCAAATCATGCACAGGAGAGAAAAAAAAAAGTAAAATAAGAGTTGATGTATTTTAAATGTATTTTTAACTTGCCTAAGTCAGTTCCATCAGAATAGGACTGGATACTTGTGGTGCTCTACTGAATAATTTCACACAAAAAAATCTTTTTTTCTTTACAGTTCAACAGAAGAGCAGTTTCATTGGCAGACACAAGGTAAGGTACTTTTCATTACAACATAACTTATTTTCCTGAATGATCATATTCCCTAAAATAGATAGGGGGGAAAACAATGTGGTCAGTATTTTTGTTTTAATAGAGTCAGATGACCCTATGGAAAACTAACAAAAATCAGCAAAGGATGCTATGCTTGACAAATAAATCACCTTAAATTTTGCAGAGTTTTCTGGGAGGGGTACTGCTAAATGTGTGTTTAACTGTTTAAAAGATTAGACCTGAATTTAGTTAGTACAAGGGCAGGCAGAATTTCCCTGTCTCTTTATGGCAGCTTCCTTGTGAATATCTGATCCTGGTGTGGTACCCATTCCTTCATTAGCTGTGAGTGTGTAGTCACATGCAACTGGTTTTACCTTTCCTCTCTTCTTTATGTCATTAATCTTCTTGCAGATGGCCAGAAGGACATAGAAGATGAACTCACTACTGGTCTGGAGCTGGTGGACTCCTGTATTAGATCACTGCAGGAGTCAGGGATACTTGATCCCCAGGACTATTCTGCCAGTGAAAGTAAGTTGCTAGAAATGTGCTTTTCAGAATCCAGAAGTATTTGTAATGTGTCATGCTTTAAAATTGAATGCAATTGTGTGATGTATTTGTTGATTATTTTCTCACATTGACAGAAAACAATGTACTTTTGAATAGGGAGCTTACCTCCTGGCCTTTGCAAGTTAGTTTTTGCTTTTTTTTCTGCTGGAATGAACCTCACTGGAAATTTGTGGACAAAAGAACAGTGAATTAGATGAAAGAACTTTTATTTAGGTAATATATGCTGTAATTGCAGTAGAGTGATGCTGTTTTACGTGGTCCCAAGACTTCCATGTCACCGGTACAAAAGTAACTGTCCGTCAGCACTCTTAGATTAAGCAGATGTAATAAAATGAAGCACAGTGTGGTTGTGTGTGTAATTCTGATGTGAGTTTTTGATGGTGGAGAAGGAGTCTGTTACCAGAGGGTTGTTTGCTGGGGGGCTGCAGAAGGGTAGGTTCTCCGCTAGTCCAGCGACTGTGGAAGGGAATCACAGCTACCTCATAGCAAAAAAAAATGAGGGAGGGATTTGTATTTGGAGAGCAGATTTCTGCAAATGCCTCTGTTCGTGAGTCGCATACAGTGAGACAGTTTTCCAGTGGGCTAATCAGTCCATTAAAAGATAAGCCACTAGATTACGAGAAAGTAGGATGATTCCTGTTTCCCTTTAATCAGTCTCCTGTCCAAATACTCTGCACCCCTCTGCCACAGTGCATTCCCATGCGCTCACCTTAGTCTTACATTATCTTGGCCTTTTATTTTTCTCTGGTGTTCCTCCATGTGTCACCTCTGCAGTCTTGAGCCAGTTTGGGCTTTTTCAGTGCCCTGCTGCCCAGCACCAAGTGACTGAGTCCTGTTTTCAAGACATCTGCCCACATTCAGCTCTCTTGGAAACACAGGGAGCTCTCCTTACTCTTCCTTCGGGAAGGGTGATGCAATGAGACAACCATCTTCTGTGAAGCATCACCAAGAACAGCAAATCATTGCCCTGAAATGTGGCCATCATTGCAGTGGAAAGCAAGACATTGCAAGGTTGAATGCAGAAGGCTAATTTGTCAGAAATTTAAAAAAATGTTTTCTACAAGATTTGCAACACAATCCACAGTTGATAGTCTGGGGAGATTAGAAATGTTTTGGTTTTTATGTGCGTGAGATATCTGGACCAAAAATGTTGCTAGCAGTTTTGACAAGATGTTGCTTGGTCTGTGTGCAATCTGCCATTGGTAGAACATGATGCAGCAATATAAGCTGTTATGATTTGCCCTCATTTTGTTTTTTCCCCTTTACATTTTTTCCTCATTTGAAGGTAAGAAGAAATGGATTAAATGACTAGGATGCTAAGAATTTTCTTCATACCAGTATTGCACAGAAAGATGAGACTGGTTTGATGGTGATAGGGAAGCTTGGGCAAGAAAAAAGGGATGTCAATGTCTTGGATGTGAATCTGACAGAATCTGCTTGGATAATTAGACTGAAACTGAGGGAAAAAAGTATTAGGGAAAGATGAGAGCAGTAGATAGACAAAAAAAATCTGGACATGTGAAAAATGCAGTACTAAGTTCAGGGGAGTATCCCAGGAGGGGCAGAGACAAATGGGAATTTGAGTGGGAAGAGGAATAAGGAACGTGGGCATATGGGAAACAACAATGGTGAAGTGGAGAGAGATCAATTTTGTGGGGAGCCAAAAGGAAAGGAATCTGAAATTCATTGAAGTGGGCCGGGAAGAGAGTTGGAAGGCAAGTTTGGTTCATTGGATGGTTTGTCCATGGGATCAGGATATAGGTGAAAAGAGACTGAATGGCAGTCACTAGAAGTGGTAGGAGTTATAGGCAGAACAAAACTGTCCTTAAGGAATAATAAATTTGGAAGGAAGAGGCAGATGAACATGGTCCCAAGGGAGCAGACTTCCCCACAGAGCTGCAAACTCAATTCCCCACTATTTCTTTGTCAGCCAATATTTGTGAAACCTTTAGTGAGAGTGCCCCTCACTCCTCTCTTCCAAGCCCGCACGGAATTTAAGCTAGATTGTTACTTGCTATTCATGATTTTAATGAAGAAGCAGATACATATGGCAAATGTAAAGGTTCTAGGCTAATTACTCCCAATTGTGATCAGGGTGTCATATATATTGGACTTTGGGGATTTTTTTTTTTCCCTTTTTCAATTTAGAATAAAGTATCTCAAATGCATGTCAAATAGTTAAAATGTTACTATGGTTACAAAGTCAAAACTGCTGAAGTCAAAGTTGTCTGTACAGCAAAATGTGGCCTCCTCACAGCTGCATTATAAAGCAGTCATTATCATGGCCTGTTTTGCCCATTTTCCATCCATGCCTCATTTATCCCAAAGCCGAGTCTCAGGTTGCATCATGCACCAAAGGGAGATTTCAACTGGAGCACTTCTGCTTATTGCTTACAGAAGTTAGAGGATACGGGCTAAATGAAAAGCAAAATCTCATGTTTGACACTTAAAGTGTGAACTTAAAATTAAATTTCATCTCTCCCTTTGTGTCCCAAATTTTTCATGTGGTGATAGTTGTGAAATCATTTAAGTCATCTCGCTGGAAAGCAGCTCCGTGGAGAGGGATTTGCGAGTCCTGGTTGACAACAAGTTAACCATGAGGCAGCAGTGTGCCCTCGTGGCCAAGAAGGCCAATGGGATCCTGGCCTGCATCAGGAGGAGCATTGCCAGCAGGTTGAGGAAGGCACTCAGCTCTGGTGAGGCTGCATCTGGAGTATTGGGTGCAGTTGTGGGCTTCACAGTATAAGAGGGACGTGGAGCTCCTAGGGAGGGTCCAGTGGAGAGCCACGAAGATGATTAAGAGACTGGAGCATCTGTTGAATGAGGAAAGACTAAATGAGCTGGGCCTTTTTAGCCTGGAGAAGAGAAGATTGAGAGGGCATCTGATCAATATGTATCTCCTATTCTCCCCTATCTGAGGGGAGAATGTAGGGAGGATAAGGCCAAACTCTTCTCGGTGATGACCTATGACAAGACAAGGTGCAATGGATATGAATTGAAATACAGGAAGTTTTAGCTCCAGGTGAGGAAGAACTTCTTCATTGTGAGGGTGACAGAGCCCTGGCAAAGGCTGCCCAGAGAGGCAGTGGAGTCTCCTCTGGAGATCTTCCAAACCCGCCTGGATGCCACCCTGTGCCACGTGCTCTGGGTGTCCCTGCTGAAGCAGGGGGACAAGACTAGATAATCTCTAGAGGTCCTTTCCAGCTTCAATCATTCTGTGATTCTGTGATCTTGTATTGATAGCTAGCTTTGGACAGTAGTGGCTCATTTGCAGGAGTGCTGAGTACAAACAGCTTTAACTGAACACCGTGGAAGCAGTACCTCAGAAACATGAGGGGAAAATTTAAGACTCTCTCTGAAGCACAGCAGACGCAACATTCGCACCTCATAGACATTGTGTCTTAATTCCTTCAATATCCAAATAGAAAATGAGGACTATATAAATGTCTAGCTTCACAGGTGTTTCAAAAGTCATGATATTTGTGATTTATGTGTAGAGAGCATTGAATGCCAGGGGATAATCCTTTTAGGACTCTAAAAGGTTTTTTCTTCCTATTGACCATTTTTCAAGGATATGCTGAGGACATGTGGTGAAAAATGAGACAGTTACCAAATAATGAATAGTTTTGCATTGTGTGTCCTGTCCATAAAGTAAAGAAGGAGGGGAATAGCATATGTGCTGATGTAATAATTCAAAAAAAGGCATCTTAAATCTTTTTTTTTTTCCCATTTAGGATTTTGACATTGTAACTTTAATTATTTTCATTTGTGCATTTTAGATACTCACATAGTAGGCTGACTCTCTTTAGTTGAGCCCAATTTATTTTTTTATTTTAAAATATCATATCAGACTGCCAAGAGGTGTGACCACAGATTGTTTTTTGACTGGTGGCCTCTAGTCTAGCAAGATAACCTATCAGTAGCTGGTTCTCTAAAGTGGATTAGTCTGTCAGTAGTTAGTCATTATCACTCAGTTTTACAAAGTCTAATTTTCTCCAAATTAATTTTTAAAAGTGGCCACCTAGCAGGCAGCTTTTCTGATGCTCTAAATCCCTGTATCACCTCCCATGTGCTCTTCCTTTAATAGCAAATACAAGCTGTCAACAAAGCCTAAAGAAGCAAGTCCCATGAAGGGGCCTTAGACAGGAAGGGTTCTCTAATGCTAGTTGTTGTGCCTACCAAACACATCTGATGAGTGTGAATCAGCAAATAGTCAAATATATACGTATGGTATATAAAACTTTGATTGATTCAGGGCAATGCAAACAGAGCACTCTCTGTTTTTTTTTTCCTTTTTTTCTGTTTTTTTTTTTCTTTTTTTTTTTTTTTAAGAGTAATTATTGTCAAACAGTGGCAGATTCAGAACAGCTGTGTTCTCTTATATACTTTTTTTTATGCTTCCACTGAATCTGGGACAAGGTTGTAGATGTCTGAGGGTTACTCCTGTACTCTGATCTCTTCCTTTTCTTCCAACTTAGTATAAATTGGGTCTCTGAAAATACATGATTTTAGTTGCAAACAAAAAGTAAGGAGACTTTGCCAGTTGTGCAAGAAGTCTGTAGATGAGCTGAGAACTAAACCCATATCTCCTTGCTCCAGTCTCCTCTACAACAATAATGTTCTCTATATCTTTTACAAAGCTATAGCTCTCTCTCTGCATCATTCCAGTTTACATCAAATATGACCTGACAAAATTTTCCTGGAGTCAGCAGGGAATTCGGATTGTCCTAAATGTTGGTGAGGTACTGGGAAAAATCAGACATATGAAAACCAAAATAAGTCACATAGGAGACGCTCAAAACAAGTCATAGGAGAGGGATGTGGAGCACGTTTATGAACTGGAATCATCTGAAAAAAAAGTGTGGGGCTGGGACAAGGGTTCAGGTCAGAACTAATACCAGGCATGTTTCAGATTTAGCCATGAGACATACAAGTACAGAATGGTTACAGCAACTGAGGAAAGGTGTTTTGATGATGGAATTGGTTAATTGGGAAGGAATCATGAAAAAGGGCTTTGTGAGAGTTGAGTGTGTGTGGAAACCAATTTTAAACTGGAAAGCATTTAAAGATGAGGAATGCAGGAAACAAAAGGCACTATCTCAAAATCACAGAACTACTTCAGAGTAGTTCCTTTCACTACCTAGTCAGAACTCTTCATGTTGCTCTTTTTTTCCCTTCTTTTTTTTTTTTTTTTTTTTTTGTTTTTAGATTGC
>JAWLRI010000002.1:6655358-6678802 GCA_034781795.1 Crypturellus tataupa | reverse complement strand
CTTTCTTTCTTTCTTTCTTTCTTTCTTTCTTTCTTTCTTTCTTTCTTTCTTTCTCTCTCTCTCTCTCTTTCTCTCTTTCCCTCTTTCTCTCTTTCCCTCTTTCCCTCTTCTTTTTCTTCCTCTGAATTAGACAATCGTTCTGATATCAAGTCACCTCATATCTGCAGGTTCTGTGGATCCCACAAGCAGAGATTTGCAATGCTCACACAAGCTTGCCAGCATGTCTAACCCCTGCACATGAGCAATAGATTACCTTATTGCAATGAGCAATAGATAAACTTATTCTGCTATTACAGTCACTCTAAAGATCTGTATTTTCTGAGATCTAGTATTTCACTAAAAATTTTTGATTTCTTTTGGAAGAATTTTTTCTGGTCCTTCTCTATTAGAAAATTTCATTTACTTCACCACAGATAAAAGCAGTTGCTTATTTAGTAAGACAATAAAAATAAAATAAAATAACCTTTTTTTCTTTCCCAGTTTAGTAAACTTTTTTCACTTTTTTAGATAGCTTTTTCACAACTCTGTTGTTGAAGTTAAAACATTTTGCTAAGCAAACACTTGCTAGGCTATTCATTCTCCTTTCAGAGAGAAATGTTATGGGATTTGCATCTTTATGAATTTTAAACAATTTAAGAATTCATATAATACTTCACTATTCACTATGTAGTAAAGACACAGCAATGTCTTCACTACATACACTGATGATACCATAGTTCTTTTAATAATGTACCTGGTACATAGCCTGTACTTTTCGGTCAACAACATCACCAAGGTGGAGGAAAGCACACACACACACCATTCCTTCTTTTTTTTTTTTTTTTTTTTTTCTTTTTCGATGACATGGAAGAAGAGTTGAAAGAAAGGACCCGGGAAGGAATGGGAATTAATACAGCTACACAGCGCTGTGGGGGAGAATGGGTGCCTGGTGCAGGTAGTAATTAGGGCCTGTGAAGCTGGCAGCCCAGCCTGCAGAGGAGTGGGAAAGGGTCTGGCGCTTCCAGCCTTCCTGAAGTGGAGAAACTGGAGGCCTTAGAGCAGGCATTAAAGACCAACCTCTCATTTTCTGCAAAGCTAAATCTGGTTTGGTAAATCTGCATTATAAAGATGGGTAATGTGAATAGGAACGGGCTAAATGGGGAATGAAAGGCAGTTTTGATCTTGTATGTCTTTCCCTCCTACTCCTTTCCTGCTATTCCCATGGTTCTTTAGCATGTTACATGCCATGTTACTAGCAGCAAATCAATTTCTGCAATACTTAGTTGAGTCACAGACACTGCTTACCAACATGTAGCTACTACAGCAGCAAAGAAAAGGGATAGTTACTCCCTCTGGCAACAAGCTAGGGATAGACAAGCTTCTGAGATTACTGAGCAGATCTGTTGGCTCTTTCTTCCTAACATAAACCGCAGGCTCAAATGTCTCCTAATCCAAAATTCTCTAATTTTAATTTAAGGTATATACACTTTAAATCTGTCATGCTATTTTCCTTGATTCAGTCTCCGCAAAATGAACATAAGACCAGTCTTAAAAGGATTATGGTTCAAATTTCTGGAGCTCTTGCTGCTTAAGTTTGTAACTGAACTGTAATCGTTTCATTAGTTATTTTTTATGTGTTTAATCACTTCATGTGGAAGCAGACACCATGCAGACTGCAGACACAGAACTTTTGTTGATGTAAATCAGAAAATCTCTCAGATCAATGTGACATGGCTGCAATTGTCAGATATTTTAAGAATGTTGCATTCCAAGCTTCAATTTAAGATAAAATTATTTATATTGGAATTGCAGTCTGCCCCAGCTGACACAGCCAATACTCCAGACAAGTTTATTTTTTTCAGATTTTCTCTCTATACCTACATTCATTTACATCAGTGACCCTGCTGGCCTGGTGGCCAGGTTCTGCTTAAGAATAAATGCACAGATTTTCCTGCTCTCCAAAATAAGTGCAGCTTTATGGTAGAATTCAGCACAGGGATAAAGGGAAAAAAATCCAACACAGATTAAACAAATACTGTCTTTTTAGTTATTGCCGTTTCAGAGTTTACTTCATTGAGGATGGATGTTGGCAGAAGTGTAGGCAGTTTAAGGAGATCTCAGTCCATGTGTTCTGGGAAGAGAGAGCATGGTTTCCCACTTGAACTCAGTCCTGTCAGGTACCAGCTCTTCTGGTCAGTCAAAATGATTCGTCCAATCTGCAACACAAATGGATGGCACAGCCATTTTGAAATGCATTTGTCTGCTATAATAAATACTGACATTTTTCTCTGAAAATCCACTTGTTACATGAAGACATAATTCATATTCTATGAAATATATATATAGCATATAGCTTTTGTGTGAGAGAGATGTGTTTTTTCACTTAACTAACCTTCCTCATTCTCAGGTTGAAAGGATGGGCTGAGCTCTTACTTCGTTGTCTTAATTCAGTTTTGCTTTCAGTGATTTTTTTGGTGTAATAAAAATCATCTTTGCTCTCTGAGAGCAGATGTCCCAGTTGAAAGAGCACTCCTTGTCCAGCCTTTATGATTTCCATCCTTTATCAGCTGCTTTATTGAAAAGTGATGAAAATGGACTGAAACAAAAAGGCTGTTTTTACACAGTGAATGTGTAAAGAAGATGTGTGTAGATGTGTTCGATGCCATGGCTTGTTTTGTGATACTAGCACCTGCCAGATGGCTGACGTGCTCAATGAGATGAAATTTGGCATCAGCGGACCTCACAATTTGTTGGTAGATGAAGTTATTTCCATTTCATTATCTACTCTGAGTGCCCGGCTGATGCAGCTGAGTCATTCTCTGCGTACACAGAGGAAGGCTTCTCCGGGGATCTCGTAATAAACGTGCTCTCTAAGGAAATCTTGTGCTCTTTGGGCATCTTTCAGAAATGTAAATCACCTGGGGAGCGTGTCTGCCCCTCCGATCTGGCTCTGGTGGTGGCAGTGACTGTAGGGACAGAGGAACATAGCACAGTTGGGTCATTTCAGCCTTCCTAATACTTCACTTTCCTGTAGGGTCTGTGTGCATCAGGCAGTTGTCTGGCCTAGCAGTTCTTAGCTCCAGAAAAATCTGAGTATGAAACCTGATGGAGTTTTTATTGATGAAACTTCCTGGGTTATTTTGATATGTTCTGCTTAAATATTTGTCATCAGACATTCTGCGTAACTCTGCTTATTCCATCTCTTTTAATACAAGCCTTTTCAATACTTTAGCTTCAAAAAATCAGGGCTTTGAAGTGGTTTTGACCATTTTGTACTGAGGTAAATCCTCTGGAAGGTGGGTAAACAAGGGAGTATCTTTTGTTAAAGGGTGGTCTTAGAGTTAGTCAGCATTTGTTCTCACAGAGAAAATTGTGCACAAATTGTGCAAACCTAACCTGTGTGCCAGATTCTGGCTTTTGAAGTAGTCCTTAAAGAATTAGATCCCTGACATCTCTGCTTTCTGGCCTTAGTTGCCCTAAATATGAGCATAAGAAAATCAGTGTGTCATTAGAAAGAGGCTCCAACTAAAACCAAAGCCAGTCCCTACCACAGAGGTCTAAGTCCAGAAGCAGTCTCCATAGGAAGGTGAGCGCCTTCACAGAAGAGCTGACCATGTAAAGTTCCTGTAGATTCATCACTAAACCCTGAAAGATGTTAAGATTTTATGGCATGAAGCAAGCTCTAGCCCTGACTCAAAAACTAACTTTTCCATCTCAGAATTGAAGTCTGCACTTCTGCTGCCCATGATCACTGTCACCGGTACGAGTGTGGCATGTGCCATGCAAATCAGACATGTTGTCCTTGGTGTTGGCATGCTGTGTGCTGTTCAGTTCATGCTGCTCTTCTCACTTCAAGAGCATGAGTGCCACGCTTCCTATTTTTGGCAAGACCACTGCAAAAAGTCAGACCTGGCTGCCCACTGACAGCTTTTACCACCGGGGATCCCAGCAGCGCAATGTCTTGGCATCTGTTTCACCAACAGTGACAGTGGTTTCTTGCTGGGCTGGTGCTATGGGTCGTAATTTAGGTCTCACTTACCTGGTTCTGCGTTGGTTCTCTGTCTGTCTTCAAGTTCTCTTTCCAGATATGATTACTTCACAAGCTGTTGATCCAAGGTGATATGAATGAGACATCCGAGCCAGCATTCAGGAAAGCAGCTGCTGCTGGTGCTTATTCCTGCGGAGTAGAACAGGTTACTGTGGGCACCCTTCTGTATGCCACTCACTGCCTACATTCTTCTGCAGCTCTTAGAAGTTCATACAATTTTTTTTTTTTTTTTTTGGGGGGCGGGGCGAGAAGGGGGGAGCAGGGGCCTAGCAGGCTTCTCCATGTGAAAGCAGAGAGAAACCACTGGAAGTCCCTGGCAGAATGGTTTGAAATGTAGCAGTCCAGCGTGTCCCTTTATTTTTGGATTCAAAGTGCTGCAGCCACCTGTTAGTTTCCTCTCTCCAGGAAGGAATCTCCAGTCAGAGTTTTTTCCTCAAAACGGATGATGATTCATGAGTAGAAATAAACAAAAGCAAAAAACGCTACCATCACCACCAAAAACAAAGTGATAAATTTTCTGTAAAAGAGTGTCCTTGCTACCCTCCCTTTGTACACAATCACAGAGCTTCAAGCTAATCCACCTTGGTCATTGATTTGTCATTTTGGGAGTTAAAAGGCAATACTGTGATAACATTTCAGGTGAGTCATTTCTGCCTTCCCTCAGATTTTGTAAAGCATCTGCAGGCAGAATTTTTGTTGCAGTGTGCTCTCACCTACAGCCTGTTCCTTAGGTGCCCTCAGCTCAGGTTGTGTCTATGTAATGAAGTGTACTTTTATATTTAAATTCCTTACTGATATGACCATGTTATTTTGTATCTCTGAATTTGCTTGCCTTGAGATGTGTCAGTCTTTGCTACATAATGTCTTCTTATGCTGTGTAATTGATATAAAACCCTATGCTAGAGAAAGCAATCCCTAACAGTCTCCTAGCTTTATCACTGTAACACAAATGTGTAAGTTGAATTAGCATAGGGATAATAATTGCAGGCAAAACATTCAGGAAGGAAGAAAATGGAGGTTAAGGTGAGAAAAAAGAGAAGCAACAGCTCAAAGACAGAAGGGAGATAATGATCAGCCTGTGACTAGTAATGCGGCAAATACAAACCCTGAGCAGGCAACCAGATGTCCCCTCATCTAGATGTTCCCTCAGCTGCAGCAAGAAGCAGCTACTAAAACTCATCAGAAGTGACAGTGACTTATGATAGCTCCTTGCTGAGGAGAGAAGGAGACTCCAGAGATCTCCAGAGCAGAGAAGGAGACTTGGCCTCTGAACTTACCATGCGAAAGCGCATCATTGAATATTGGAGCAGGAAACGAGTGACAGACCCGCCTCTAGTGACAGACTGAGAGACTGGTCACTCTTGCTGGACTTGCTGAGATGCCAGAACCTGCTCTCCCATCTCAGCAGGAAACCGCAGGAATTGCTCAGTTCATTGAGCTACCCATGCCAGCTCATGGCCATGAACAGCATTTAGGAGCAATCTTGAAAAGATACCTAGATGGTTCACCTCTGTAAAATGCGTACAAAGCTCTCAACAAAATAGATTTTTTTCTTATTTCTATGGTAATGCAGAGTTGACATTATCTCCATTTTTTACAATTTGGCCTTATAAGTGGAGAAATGCATTTTCAAAGTACAATGCGAAGGCAAAGCGTGGTACCTACCTAGGGACCCTGAATGGGAAAATAGAAGCATAAAATGTAGCCAGAGAGTCTTGGATGCACAAGGATGTTGCCCAGACTCATTTACCTGCAGAGTGTCTAGTAGCAATCTGCAAAACTGCTGTGCATTGTGCCAGGTTCAGTCCGAGAAGTGCTGTGTAACTGAGATGCGGGTCTCTCTAGCCCTAATGCACAGACTATTTTTAGGCAGTCTTTGACTTCAACCTGTCTGTATTGGGACATATCTTCTGTTTTATTTAAGAGATGTTTGCATATGAAAATGATTTTCATAAAAATTTTGACCTGCTTCTTACTAAACTGGTTTGTGAGGCAGCGCTGAATGCATCCTGAACTGGCTCTTCCCAGAGGCCACAGAGCCTTTTTTGTTTGTGGATGGAAAATATTCAAGATTTAAGCTTGTCAAAGGTCAGAGAAAAATGAGAGTTCTGCTTTGTACAAGAAAAGGAAACTCATTTTGTGATTTCTGATTTCATATGAGTCATGTTTCTGTGATGTCTATAACCGTCTGATTGTGTTTCCAAGGTTAGTGAACACTGAAGTTTAAGATTATCAGTGGCAGCTCTGCTAAGCACAGTAGGGGCATTAGGGACATACTCATGATTGTAGCATATGAAAAAATATTTTTAATTTACTTTTGTTTTGATAATCAAATCAGATATAAAATGAGTTATTCTTTACAAAATGTGTTGTTAATGAAAGAACAAATTAAAAAATCATTTATGCAAATCACAGAAGTAGCTGGTCCCATGCAATAGCCCTGTTCACCGGCTGCTGTGTTGTTCCTGGGCTGCTCCTCTGATGGAGGAGAAACTGCTATTGGAGTGTAATAGTGTGTGACTTTCACCATTGCTGTGTTTCACCTGTAGCAGTTCACAGAGGTAGCGCTGTTGGCATCAATAAATCATGCCATGTGGGGAAAGAAGTCCTTTATCTTAGCCTAGGTCACGTCGCATCTGCTTTAGGCCACCGACAAGGCTTTGTTGGCCAAGGCCTCCTATGGAGGTGTAATGTGTCAGCAGAAATTTTGCTGCCAAAGTGACTCCAGTTCATTTTTACAAATCCCTAGAGAGAAGGCTAGCGAATATTATTTCTCTCCCTTCTCTCTTCTGTAGTGCAAAAACATGAATCAGTTGTTATCCTTGCTGTCTATCTTGTTCCCGTGTTGTTCCTCTCCACCGCTTCCTTGGAGTGGGGCATCATAATGGCCATACGTTATCTCTTTCAGAGAATATCCAGTTTCAGTAACTGCAAAGTTTAGCAAGCATTTTACAAAATATGCTCAATCTTTTACAAATGAATTGTCATTCAATTTTGAGGTCATTCACAAATTTGCAGCAGCAGGTTATCCTTGTTTTAAATCTAAGTTTAGGCTAGCTTTATGTCAGCATCAGCATTCGCTGAGCTTTGCATGGGCTTGCTGGTGTCTTCTACTTGCCACACACCACACTTCTGAGCCTCCAAACAGCTTCTAGCTAAACACACTGGAAATGATGTTATATTTGCAATGTATCATTTCTGCTTTTACAGGAAATCACATTTTTAACTTTGCCATTTTTGCTTAGTCAAATATGAATTCTTATTATCTGAGCACACTTCCTTACTATTAGGCAGTGGCTGCTTCAGGGGCAGGTATCCCCTTCATGCTAGATGTTGTTGTTATTCCCGCCTGACTATGAGATTCCCTTATGACCATGCAAAAAAAGATGTTTGATCATCAGAAAAGAGCCATTTACTTCTGGGGAGAGATGCAGTGTCATGCAGAAGTGTGAGCAGATATTGGAGTTTACAGTAACGTGCTGCAATTCTGAGAGTTAATGCTAGCGCTCAGTATCCATGAGTTCTGCTTGCTGAACAATCGGGAAGGTTGTTTACAGGAGAGCTCTTTTAAATGACTTTCTTGCTTCATTGTTTTTCTCTCTTTTCACTACTTCTTGTGGGCATTTTTGTTACCCATGTCTTATTGTATCCAATCCTAACCAAAAGCTGCTATTTTTCTCTTTCAAAAATGGGCAACTTTTATCTTGTATACAAAGCATAACATAGCAGGTGTGTGGAGAAACTATTTCCTTTTCCTTGTTCACTTACCGTTGAAGTAAAATGTGCATCATCTTTTATTCTAATTAGGTGAAAAAGAAAGTTGGAAGGGATATCCTTGTATTGTTCCCTTATATAATGGTATCAGGCTAGTCTTCGTATTGTTTCTCCGGTTATATATCATTTATAGAATTCTTGGATGAAAACAAACTTATTGCATGTTTCTGAAAGCACTTGTCAGAATCCTATTTTTCACTACATAAAAACAGGCTATACTACAACACTAGAGCTTTTTTATATCTGTAGGTAGAACATAGCCCTCTTAATGTCGGTGGAGCATGGTGTTGCATATAAATTCCTGTGGGGCTTTACGTTTTTGTAAAACACATTTATTTTGGGTGTACTTGTTTAATGATTGCTGCTTCTCAGCTAAGATGTGTTTGTTTTGTAACAAGGGAGCTGCTTAGGATTTTACAGCTAATGCGGGCTAATTTACTTCATGATATTCAGGGTGCAGTTGCTTTTTTGGTTTTGTTTGGAATTGCTGTGCTCTGGAACGCTTTTGTTTCATTGCAGCTTTGGAATTTGTAATTGTGATATTAAAGTGCTGATATCTCCTAGGATGTAGAACTTGAAAATACTGTCCTAATATTGTCAGTCCTTGACCAAGGGTGGGCAGGGAGGGTAAAAAGCCTGTTAGTGTTATTTTATGATAGCTACTTGGTATCTTCTGTTTGAGCTCTGACTAGTGGTTGGCTTGAAAGTCCTTTTTTTCTACAGAATCTGATCAGCTGTAGCTGACTTGTCCTGTTTTTGTTGCTTGATTTAGTTTTTTGTATTGCTTCTTCTCATGATATGCGTGTTACGCCCCTGCAGCCCGTGTGGTAGCTGAGCTCTATTCCTTTTCACCATGAGCACAAGGGCGCCTCAATTAGAGGCTCATCCTCCACAATCGCCCACGGCTTCCATTGCCAGTGTCGTCGTTCTTCATCCTCCCCAGAGACTAGAAAATGGGAGGGAGAGAGAGGGAAGTTACTTGGCCATTGAGGTCACTGCTGGTTGAGATCCCCTGAGGCACTTGGAGGACTTGCCTCCCATTCACTCACTGAATGATTTCAGCAACAGAGCATTTCTTTGAAGGTTTCAGATAAGGTAAAAAATAGGCCATACTGCAACAGAGGATTTTAAAAATAAGCAAACAAACATTTCTCTCTTCATCAGGTTTGGAGATGAGATTTTTCCTAATCGCACTGTGATAGGCAGCGTAGCCCCGCGTTTGGAGCAGGACTAAGAGGCAGTGTATACCCCTGAGAAAGTGAAGGACTTGATATCACTGGGATCATGAGCACCCACCTCATCTTTAACTATCATGTTCTCCATTCTGCTATCAAATATTGTGGAAACACTCTGACAGAGTACAATGAAAAATTACCATTGTTTTTAATGTCTTTCAATATAGTTCTGAGTAGATACAGTATAGGATTCCCCCAGCTTCCCAAATATTGAGCACTCAGAAATTGAGCCTGCTCTCAGATACCTGACCTGATCTGTTATCTTAGTAAATCTTGTTTTAATCACCTATCCCTCTGTAAAATTGGGAAGCAAACACAATTGAGCTTTAGGAGTGGTAAGCTACTACTCTGCATAGGTATAAACACTTCAACAACAACAACAAAGCTACAAGATAGAAATCGATATTTCACATTCAAACCAGGTGATCTAAGATGAAAAAGCAACAATAAGCAATGAGTCTTTGGTGAGTGTTTGAAATGCTTTAGTTAGGCAGGTAGTAGTTGCTACAAAGGTGATTTGCTCTAGCTGGGAGATGACACACCTTGGTCTATTTTGTAAGTGAATATTTAAAGGATGTTCAAGGAGTTTTGCTAGTGCTTTCTTTCAACTGTTACTCAGACGAGCAAAATTTGAAGAATGTGAGAGGTAATTAATTATACTAATTAAAAACACTTTATTTACATTTGCTCTATAATTTATCATTACTTTTCCTGTCCATTGATCAAAGGTGAGTGAAGTGTTGTTTATAATTGGTCTATGAGATAATTAAAACTTAATTCTATCATGTTTTGGTCAATTTCCTGCGTCAATTAGAACTAGCATTGCAATAGATGATAGACCAAATGGAAATATATAACACAATAATAGTGCTCCAGTCCCCTACTGCTAGGAGTGGAAATGCATCCCTAGCAAAACAACTGACTTCAGGAGAGAAACAAATCCTACTCCCTCCACTTTTCATGATGCATTTTCCTGGAATCATCACATGAAAAGCTAAGTAATGAGTAGGTAATTATCAGAGTCCAACATGTATGTATTTCTCTATTTTGTAGTGCAATTAATTTAGCCAATTCAGATCTAAGGTACTGAATAAATCATTCCCCTATCTTTTAATAATACAGTACTATAAGTAGCCTGTCATCATATGGTAATTGCTTGATAATTGAACAATCGGCAGGTACTATATTATGGAATACCTGTTGCATGATTATGTCTGCTCTGTAATGTAAAATATTAGTCTTTCGATTTTTCATTTTTTTTCTTTGCTATGTTGTGTGAACTAAAAAATACCATGAGTTGTTCTATACAGTGAAGCTATGATTTTTAAGGATTCCCTTATTCTTGTGTTAATGTATTCCCTGAGATACTGCAACTTAAATATTTGGAAACAGTAGTAACTTCTCAGATGCTAGAGCAGCAGACACTAGACATAGGGTGTTATTAGTATCTCTGCAGAAAAAAAGAATCTCTTTGGTTTCTTTTTGTGAGTTACTCTTTGATAATAATCCCACAGTCACCTTGCTGTTTAGCTTTGTGAGGTAGTAATTGGCACTACAGTATCAGCTATAAAAATACAAAGCTCTCTGAGTTTATAAATAATGTTGTTAATCCAAAAATTCCTTCCATTTTAACTGACCATCATATAGGTATCAATATATCATCATAAATACTTCTTGTACTTAATTCATCATAAATACTAATTTATTTAATCCTTATCAGATTTTACATCATTTGTTTGTTTTAAAATTCTCACTCATAAAACGAATGGCCAGGTTATGTATAATACATGTGGGCTTTTTTTTCCTACATTTTCTCTAATCAGTGTAAATGTCCACAATCAGTTTCTCAGCACTTACACATCATGTTTCTCCGAGCTCACAAAACTGCCCAACTTCTGACACTGTTAAGCTGCTCTGAGCCCCATGTAAGTTCCTCCTGGTTTCTTAAATGAGATAGATACACGCTGCTTACAAGCACTGTGGGGAATGATTCAGGTAAGCGCTGCTTCTGCATATTTACCAGGCAAGAGCCTACCCAAAGAAGGGTAGAAAATGTCATAACCCACCAGCTTTGATTCCCTAGAAGGCTGGCTGGCAGTTGAATTACTTGTTGGATTGCCTTGTCCTCGTGCCTGTCTTTCCTAATCTCCCACTGAAGCTCTTCCAGTGGGCGTTAACAACTGCTCAATGAATCAAAATCCAGTGCTCTCCTGGATGACTTTGATCTTCGCTCTTTGCTCGCTATTAAACACGTACTTCTTTCTCCACCTAACCTGCTCCATGCTCGGGGCTGTGGATGGCGAGGGCAGCTGTGCGAGCACTGAGGGGAGTGGAGCACTGAAGGGAACTGAGCACTGAGAGGAGCATGAGAGGAGCTGAGCGAGTGCTGAGAGGAGCATGAGGGAAGCTGAGCAAGTACTGAGGAAAGCATGAGGGGAGCTGAGCGCTGAAGGGAGCCGCACGAGCGCTGAGGAAAGCCGAGCGCGGAGGCTCACGGCGGTGGGTTTCTTCCCCAGGGCACGGGGAAACTACACGCACGTTCTTGGTGCCTGGCAATGTCTACAAGTTTAAAATCTCCTTTGCAGCAGCAGGACCAGCAGAACAAAATGTGTTTTAGGATTTGAAGCAGTAGTCCTGCTACTTTGTTGGAGCATTCTGCAAATTGCTGCTGGGTATAACTATAAACGATAGTTATACCAGTGGAATTCTACTGTTGCATTACTATTTTTCCATTCTTTTCTTTCCTTATTGGTCTATGAAATCTTGTCAATAGTCCCATAAGAAGTGGAGTAATCAGAAGTTTGTATGTAATTGTTCTATCGTTATCTGTTTTCATTGTGTTAGGAAGCACTGGTACAGATAGAAACGTATACGGAGACGATGAGAAATATCTTAAAATATGACTGTTTTGTTATACCTGTGTAAAAATATTTCTGCAAGCAAATATTCACTTTTTAAAATCAATTACCCTCAAACAATCATTCTAAATGGAAGTTTTAAGCTTTGATTGGGTTGTTTTTGTTGGTTGGTTTTTTTTGTGTGTTTTTTTTCTGGAGGGACAAGGAGGGTGGTTGGTTGGAATTTTTTGGACTCTCAACATGTGGTCTGAAGACAGCAGAAAGGATAAACACAAGATTTTATTACTAAGGAATGTGTCACACTTAGGAGGAAAAATGTTCTCTTAACTTTTTTTCCCCCCATTTGCACAGCCATAGATGATGATGATGGTGATTAAGATTCTTTGTATAACTGATTTCCTATAATCAGCTGTTACTGTCTCCAAATTAATATCTTCTGAAATTGCTCACTTCCCTGGCTTGGCTTTTAAATAGCTACACTACACCTTGTCACAGCACTGTGTTATTATTCAGAAGGAAAAGCAGTGGCACATGAAAAAAAATGCCTATTCAAGTAGGTCCCAAGGGACTTCTCTGATTCCTAAAAGAATTCCTGTGCAGTTGGATGTGAGTTGGCTCGCTGATAAAGGCAGGGCCTTGCTCTTTTATTCTTCTTGCCTAATCTTCTTTTTGTTCCACAAACTTTGCCTAGCTTAAGTGTGCTTTGGTTTTCCCAGCCAAGCTGCAAAACACTCTTCCTCTGCCCAGAGGTCCTGACGGAGTCTGCAGGGGTCAAGATGAGGGAGAGAGGCAGTCTTGTGATGTCCAGTTCCCCCTTTTGAAGATAGTTCACAGCTAGTTACATTTTTTAAGCAATATTTTAAAGCAATACTATAATACTCAGGGTCTGCTAAATGACCCACATTCAGCTGGAAGTGTTTGCTTTCAAGCTTATTTTGAATTGCAGATTGATAGCTAATGACAGAGCACTAAGGTAACAAATAAGATTGAATTATTCCATTAGTTAATGAGTGATTTAGAGGACCTGACTGAAAATGCAGAATTTCTACCTACCTTTCTTAGCTTTCTTAAAGCTTTCTTTCTAACTTTCTTAAAACAAATGAAAATGGTTGTCTGAAGAGCAATACATCAGAGTTTAAATTGTTTCTATGTTGTAGTAGTGTGTTGTAAAGAGCCAGGATAAGCCTTATCACTTCTTTCCCTGTACAGCAGTAGGCAAACAAGCTGCATTCTTCTCTGCTTTGTGACCTGCCATCTCCTACGTAGATTTGTTTTTTTTTTCCTTTAGATTGAAATCTCAAGAATCCTAATGAGAAAAGTGATCCATCTTTCTTTAGCAGAAAAAGAAATGGGGCTGCTGTTTATAGTCAGGGAATACTGATACTAAGATTACCTCAAATGTATCTTGGAGATCTTTTTTTTTTTTTTTTTTTTTAAAAAAATTATTACCTATTTTGAGGTAAAGCAGCCTCGGTTCTATTCTACTTGAGGAATGTTTGTATTTTCTTTTTGTTTTTCTTCTAAATTATTTTTTTAGCTATCTGTCTCAAATGAGTTTGTAGTCACTTCATTCAAATATGTGTGGTTTATAATTGTTCATTATCATCTGTTAAAGTACAAAGTAAGTAGTGCTATGTAGTATTTAGTGAACTTAAAACCATGTGCTTCAAAAGAAGAATTCTGGAAGTTTTGGATAAGTTTCCTTAAGTACATTAATCTTTTAGGCTAAGTTGTATAAAGAAGCTTGGATGTGATTCTAGGTAGCTGTGCAAAACCTATAGCAAGCAACAGTAACAAGAAAGGAGTATGTGAAAGACAGGTGCAGGGAAAATTTTAACATATTGAGTTCATAGCGTATGATAGTTTGATCGTAATAACTTTAAAAATGGCTACAAACACTTTCATGAGTAAAAATTGTCTTGCTGCAATTCTTTCCCCTCCTAGGAAACTTTTATTATATTATGAATTTTATGAACTAACCTGGTCAACAGCAAATTTTCAGTGAAAATTCAAAATCCAAAGGATTGAAATAAATTTAAAATAGATATATTAAAATTAAGTCTGTCTTCTTTATGCTGTTGAGAAAAAACTTTCTATGAATATATTTATTGAAAAGCAAAATTTGCAACAAAACAAGTTAAATGGAAAATGCTTAGTCAACCTTATTTGCAAAGTGAGAGAATAGAAACCCACCAAATGTTGGATTTCCAAGCAGACGGGCAGAGCTAATTCAACTCTCCTAGGCATATGGTATATTTTTAATAACGTCACGGTATATATTTTTTCCATGCCCTGTCTCATTCACTACTTGTCAGGAAAACAGAACAGAATTTATTTTCTAAATTGTCATAAATCTGAAAGTTTCTGATGCATGTGATTGACCTTGTGGTATAAATTGTGTCTGTGAGATAAGAGAGTTTTCTGACAACTGTCTCCAGTTAGACATTAGCAGCGCTGGTGCTATTAGGAAACCTACTTCAGTTTGTTTGTAATATGAGCCATTCGGGTTGGATTTTGCACACCAGATTTCTGCCTCAGGCTGATGATTTTTTGCAAATGTCAGTTGTAATGATGCTGCCATTTCTGCGAAACAAGCTAGAGAGAAGAATATTTTCAATGTTAATTTTGGGGGGGATTATTTGCATGTTTTCTAAATGGGAACCTTTTTAGAGTGGTTGTGTATCCACATAGAAAAGATGTAAAGGACTGAAAATCTGGCATTTTATTAGGAAAATACTGGGAGTTTTTTCCAGTAAAACTCAGGCAAATTTGACCATTTTTAGTCTCTTAAAAAAAAAAAAAAAAAAAAAACACATGTTCTTCACATGTTCTATAGGAGCTAAACCAACACTATCATGTCACATCCCTTAAGATATTTAGCGCCTTCTGCGCGCTTGTGAGACGCTGAGCGCTAGGCAGGGTGTGAACGTGTCGCCTTCCCGGAGCCTCCGAATGTCCCGTGGCCTGTCACTGTTGGGCTGCACTTCTTCCTAAGACCCCGTGTGCCCAAGGCACAAGCCTCGTCCCTTGGCTCCTGCTTCCACACAGAGCAGTGTGCAAGAAGGTTGGATTGATTGAACATGAGAAGAGGCTAACGTCAGTGAGGGCTTGGGGAGAGGGTTAGATGGATATTCCTTACTAAAGGAATATCCCTGTATGGAGACAGAAGGAGTTCTCCATTAGAAATGGTTTGGCAAGGTCATGTCTGAACATGTTCCTGGAGTGGTGAAAGAAGAGCTGTTCCCTGTCAGGTATCTGCTTCCAGAGCAGAAATTGGGAAGTTTACTGTGTGCAGGTGAGAAGCCAAATCTCTTGCAAATGAGCCTAATGAATATTAGAACATGTTTTAATTGCACAGAACAACTAAATGACTATGGAAAGTGTTGCCATTCCCATTCCTGACTTCCCAAATACCCCTGGCTTTGGTTCTGCTGCCATGTGTTGCTGCAATGGGACAGATAAGTGAGGCTGACAAAGCACTCATCAGAGACTCACTGCCATCAGTGTGAGCCCTACGCAATGAGAGGAGCTGTAAATATTTTAAGGACTGCCACCCGTCCCTGCAGGCGCCCACGTGCTACCTCACGATGTGGAGGGGTGACCATCCATTGATGCCACACTTGTAGGGGGGCGGATGGGGGACTCACCATTGCCAGCACTGAGGCACTGCCTGCAATTAAGGAAAACAGGTTTCTCTCCCATAGAAAAGAGAGTTCGTTGTGAGTGGGAAAACAGGGCTGTCTTATCAGGCAGCACCTCTGGGTTTGTGTCACTGTAGGATTTCTTTGCCAGGTGGCAGTGGATTTGTTTTGAAGAAAGTAAGTGTTGTCTGCAGCTGGAGAATGCTGTAATCTGATGGAGCGGGAAAGAAACACTTTAATTTGACCTGATTTTTATTACAGCCATCACAGGGAAATGCAGAGCCACATAATCCTTGATCATTTCAGGGATCAGTGAATAATTAATAGCGTGTGTTCCCTTGCCCTAAGACCTTCTGACTGCTCCGCGCTCCTTTCAATGCAGGGCCCAGCCTCCTCTCCCAGAGCACTCTTCAGCTCAACTCCAAACCCGAAGGCTCTTTCCAGTACTCGGCCAGCTACCACAGCAACCAGACCCTTGCCCTGGGTGACTCGGCGGCAGCGCTCCCGGCCCGCAGCAGTCAAGGCAGAGCAGCTATCCAGAGCTACAGCCAGGTACGTGGCCTATGCGGTGCAGCTCTCGCCCCAGGAGCGCTGGGGAGAGTGCCGGGATAGCGGGCCTCTTTGGGGCTCTGCTCACTTTGCGCCGTTTGCCGCTGCTCCTCGTCTTGTTGGAGAGCAGAGCTGAATTACCACCCTGATGGCTGTGAATATAAAGCTGCCTGACTTGTTTGGGCTGAGAAAGTGCTGATTCAACAGGAGATTTACATGCCAGCTCTGCTTTGGTGCTTGAGTATTGACTTTGTTGATCAAATGCTTGGGCACTGAGGTTTGAAACTTTGTATTACTGTGCTGATTAAAAGCCTTAATTAAGGAGCAGGACCCCACTGTGTTGATGCCTTGATATGATGGAAAGTGCTGAAGTGGCAGTGAACCACAACAAAGCTAGAGTGGCAACTGATGCACAGTCTGCTTAGGATGACATGCCTAGCCTGGTGCCAGAGCCTGATTCCTTTCAGAAGAATCACTTTTGCCTCGTTTTCCCGTATCATAATACAAACAACTTATCAGACATTTTGGATTTCATGTCATGTGTGTTTCAAACACTTTGGATTTTTTTTTTTCAGATACTCCTGAAAACTTTATAAATCTCTCTTCTTGTTAAAAGGATTCTTCCGAGCTGCAGCACACAACCCTCTCACCTCCTGTGCTTTTCACTGAAAGATCAAAGCCTCTCACTGGAAAGTTAAGCTTCAGTTTAGACAAAAATTTCTAGATGCATTCATGCTCCTGCACATAAGCAAAATCTGGTTGAGTTTTACTGGTCAGTTCAGGTTATTTTCTCTTTTTAGAACTTAACAGCCATTAAAGCAGACTGTCTCAGTGTGATACTGGGACATTTTATAAATCAGGATTCTTTAGAAGTGAGTTATATTTGAATTTCAAAGCATTATATTGCGAAGAGAATTCAAGTGTTATATAGTCATGGCGCAGCTTGTGGGATACCAGGAGAGAGGCAACATTCATTCTATTCACTCAACTTGCTCAGAAAAAAAAAAAAAAAAAAAACCTTGTCCTTAAAGACTGCAAAATGAAATAAAGCATGGTTAAATTTCATTTCAAATTGGTTAGATATTTTTTATTTTTCCTCTATGAAGGGTTTAAAATGAGACTATGTACTAGTAAGACCCTCAGGGTCTTGCTGTGTTTACCAAAGAAGCTTTCTCTGATGTTCTTTAGGATTGGAGCCAGCAGGAGGGCAGGACTTCAGCTCGACAGAAAAAAGAGACTTCAACACCCACTTGTAGCCTGGGCGGATGCCATCAGCAGTTGTCATCTACAAAAAACACCATCCCCTGGGGATTAGCTTGTAAGGCTGGGATGCACTTTTCAAAGCAGCTAGAGAAAGTAAGATGATGGGAAAGGAAGAGGTGTGCTTAGGAGATAGGTTAGGGAAGCAAGATGTGGAAGGGAAAATGTGTGTGCATTTCCTCCAGATTGCGTGATATATGTTTACGCAGGAAAGTAACTCACAGAATGTACTAAATAATGTTGTACATCATTATCCTGCAAAGTAAGCTTAACAGTTGAACCATTTCTTGAAAATTTTAGCAAAATGCCTTATAAACTATAATACCATAAAGTATATAAAGAAGGTTTTGTAGAAGATATTCAACTGAAGGAAGAGGAAAAAGTCTGCTTAAAAGTTCTGAACATGACTATTTCTGGTGCAACATACAAAGAGAAGACAGGCAATCCTTGGAAGTGTTTTGCTATCCCTGTTATAACTAAAACAAGCCTCAGGAGTCATAACTGCTCAGATTGTGCCAACTTCCTTTGGTATTTGTGTGCACAGCCTATAACTATCTCTGAATGTGAATGATAGCCTAAATGCGTGGGAAAATATGTAAATAGCCCCAAGGCCAGCTGTGACAGAAGCAAAAATTTCTGAAAATAAAACTGTGTAAAAAAAAAAAAAAAAAAAAAAAAAGAAACTAATTAGTCTTGGGACTTCCTGTATATTGCTACAAAGTGAGGTCTCACATTTTTGTCAGTTTGTAGGACTTAATTATAGATCATGGCTTTTCTACTGTTTTGAATACTGTTTAGAACACAAAACTTACATTTCATTACCATTTAGAAGGTAAAACTTCCTAGCAATAACTGCTCTTTGACTTAGAATTATCCTGTTTCCTAGCTGAAAACAATTTTTCAAACTTGGTGTCCAAATCCTCTGATGTATCCTGTATTTACCAATCAAACGGGTTTTGGTTGCTTGGCGAAGAGAATAATGATTTTATTACAAAAACCTTTGGAGATTTGGTGATCCTGCAAATGAATTGCTCAAGGTGAATAATCCATATGAACAACAGAGGTTGGTGGACAACTGGATGGTTTTACTATCATCTCAAGAATGGTCAACTTACATTGCAAATACAGGAATATAAGGCATGGTTTGCTGCATGTTCTGCCATGCATTTGCGAAAGGAGAAGGAAGGAAGAAACACCAGTTTACATTTCTGAGTAAAGATATCTTGACCTCTGCTGTCTTTTCAGAGGCTGAGGTAGTAATAGAGATAAATTTTTATTGTGTATTATCCTCCCCTCCTAAAGCTTCTGGGCTAAATGAGCTGGTACAGATTTTGACCACCCTTAAAACCAAAAGCAATCAGAATATTAAGGGTTTTTTTTCTTTTTAATTTCCATCTCCTTTTTTTCCTGCAACCATGTCATGAGTTTGTCATTCATCAAATGGCCACATATCACTAGCCCTATTTTTAATATGAGCTAATGCGTCCTGGTGTCCCGTTGTCAAGCAAAATACATACACCGGCCCTTTTCCATTAGAGGAGGCTTCATCCTACCATGAGTCATCTGTGCTGCAGGTGATGGGCCACTTGATACTCCTTGCAGATTAAATAAAAACTAATGACTTTACATTGGCCTTGGGTAGGATTTAACAGAAGATGTTAATGAAAGAATCAATTCGGAAGCCAATGAAAATTCATTGAAATGAAAATTGACTTCTAAATATGAATACGAGAATTTTTCAATCATGAAAGGAGGCAGATGAAATCTTAGGGCACAGTACTCTTAACTATAGACAATTCACTAGTACAGCTTATGTTAGTGGAAAATTGTTCTGCATAAGCTTGATGTTTGATCCTGCAATAGGTGATGATTGCAGCTTTCATTTCTGCTTTAAAACTCTTGGACTGACCATCTCTGGATGCTTTTAAAGGATCTCATACAACACTGTTTATGGATGTAGCTTGTCATGGTGTTACCTCCCTTCATCCATGCATATGTCCTTCGAGATGAGGGTCAGGTTGGCTGACGTTTTTCCCTAATAGTTCTGGGGTATATTTTGCAGAGTATAGAGACGAGCTTGCCCTAACCATAACTTTTGGGCTGTAATCTGGTGAAGGGGATAGAATAGACCACGTATGAGGGATTCAGGGGTGTAGTCTGCCATTACATGAGTGCGTTTAAGTATAGATGGCTCCTTACTAGTTGGGTCAGGGTCTTGTCAATGACAACAAAATGTTTCTGCAGAAGAAAGGTCCTTAGCTATAGGAAGTCGTGTTTCGCACACGGATTTGCATGGAGGACTGGAGAATCAAAACACAGTGTAGTCATTGAAAGAAAATTTCTGTGAAATACCTGCAACTTGGCACTTGTCCACATAAATTGAAAGGCAAAATCCTCTCTTTGGAAATGAGATGCTAGTCTTGGAACTATTGACAGACCAATATGAAGCTCGTGTTGCTTATACACTTATGAAAAGGCAACTTGATGGTAGTACAAAGATACACGTCCTCGGGGATCTAAACCAATATGAGCCATCCCCTGCATCCATTTAGCTGTTGACATTTTCCTATAAAATCAATTATCTGTGTTTGTAAAGAAGATAGAGAATAAGAAGGATTGCTGGAGAGGAAGAAGTCAGGAAAACAGTTCATCGGCCCTGTCCTTTACGTGGTGCTACCCAAGGACTGAGGTCTGCATCACTGCACAGAGAATCGTAAACGTTTCTATGTCCTCAATTTGTTCTTTGCAGAAGAGTGTTAACAGAGGATTTGGATCAGAGGAGGATTCTGTAACTTGAGCGAAAACATAATAGTTCTTAGAGAGAAGAGAGAAAAAAAAGTCCTCGGCAGACTGAGAAGTGTTGCAGTCCTGAACAAGCAGAGAACCTCGAGTCTGTTTGTGAGAGCCAGAGATCACTTGTGTCTCTCAAACCTCTAGTGAGGCTGATGAAGCTCCGTGCCAGAGGCTGGCAGCAACCACAGGCAGCCGACAGAGGAGTTGCAGCAGCTGGAGCTGTGTCTTGGTTTTGGGTTCATAGCTCCTGTTTGTGAGACTCTGCCAGCTGTACTTGGAGAAATTCTGTTCCTTAGAACCCATGAATCATAAAATGCACAAAATCAACAAGTTCTTGCTTTCACATTTTGGCCTGCTTAAGAAGAAAATGGGTTTTAACAGATTTTAGATGATGAGCACAAATAAATCTTAGATGTGTGTGTAGGAATAGGCACAATGCACACATGTGTGTAGCACATTCCTAATGCTCAATTTGTTCTCTGCAATTGCTTTTCAATATTTGGTGGTCTTCCACACTGCTTTTCCATCTTGGAGCAATCTCCAGGAATCAAAATATAATTTCACTGCAATGATATTTTGGTAATTAGCAGCTGACCCCAAACCTTTCCTTCTGTTGTTTAGCCACCCCGGATTTTGTAACTCCTTATCTATGAATAATTGTCAGCAGGATAGAGGATTCATACAGCTATTTGTCCATCTTAATTCCTCTTCATAAAATAGAAACCTTGTATCACAGTGCCTTTCATTTGATTGTTTTCAATTGAAGTTCTGGTTTTAATCGAAATTTGATTAAATTGAAGTTGTATGAAAAAAAGGCTTATGTCCTAAAATGTCGTGCATAAACATGTGAAAGATGGTGGGCATGCAAGAGCCAGAATAACCTAATGGATGCCCTCCGCAATATTGTGTATTGAGCTCTGCTGAACCTGTTTTTTCAGAATCAGTAAAGAGTGAACGATTCAATACGATTAAATAAGGGAAAAAATCATTAATGTTCTCACTTTTCTTTCACACATTTAAGCTGTTAAAAGGATAAAAGAGAATCCTTATGTTGGATTCAAAGCAGCAAAATGGAACCCATTTCTGCAAGATACCAGAAAAATTAAATCTCTGAGTCCCAGAATGGATGGTTATAGGGACCGCAGAAAGAAAAATCCTTGATATTTTCCTTCTCCTCACCACCCTCATATAAAGTAGATAGCTACAGGAAGATATAACAACTGGAAAGCCAATTTGGTCTCAATTTATTAGCTTAAACACATGGCTTCATTATCAGGCTGACAATAATCATGGGTGGATGGAAAAATAATGGAACAAATGCTGTTGTATTTCATTATTCCTTATGTAACGTTGCAGGATGAACGATGACATGTCTGTAAGGTTGTCTTGAGCAACAGAGCAGGAAAAATATATAGAAATATATAGAAAAACTAAAGCGCATTATGCCTGGGAAGGCACAAGTGGAGAATGTTACTGCATGCTTGACCCTTTGAAAAAAAAAACAATAAATTTAAGATAGATCTGAGATTAGTCACATTTTAGAAAAAAAACTGCATGCTAATGTTTGCATTGCAATCTGTTCATCCAGAAGTTCTCTCCTTCACACACAGCAAACGCTAAGCTTTTTAGGAAGTGCTAAACACTATGTTTTTAATTTAAGTATTTAATTTCTGTGTCCTAACACTACACCTTCTTCCCTCTATCCCCTTCCTTGTAAACATGAAGTGAGATTCTTTTTTTTGCACTAGTACTTGTAGAAAGCCCGTAGCCTTTTAGAGATTTGTTAGAAATATGGGATAATACTGGTTTACTCCAAATTAATTACTTTAAATCCTTGACACAGAGAACTGTGTAGAGGAAGATTAGAAAAAGAAGTTGTTGTGTGCATATTGCCAGTGCTTGCCCCAAATCCTCCAGACCTACAGTGAATGGTTTGATGTTAACAGCATGGTGCATCTAGAATATTGTATTTTGGATCAATGTTGAATATTAACAACAATATTATTATGTTGCCAAATTAACAGTCCAAGAAGTAAGATTTACTCTTAAATGTCTATTGATAGAGTAATTGCTTCAAATCGCCTCTTGTCATACGTGAAGTTTGCCCTGTCCATGTTGTCCTGAACCTTGATATGGAGCTTCCCAGGCTCAGACTTGGTGTTGGGCTGTTCTTAACTGGTAACCACTGCTAGAAGAGCCCAGATAAGACAGCCGAGAACTGACGCAGGCGATTCTGCTGCTGGAGGGCAGCGCTCTGCAGTCATTTTATGCAACAGCACCTCACTTCTCAGCGCGTGAAGCAGCTTGGAGCCGGTGAGGCTCGAGTCTGCCGGGGCTCTCGGGAGATAACCTGAACTTTGCGAGTGCCAAAGTTACTAGTTTCCATGCCAGAAATGGAAGCAAACCCCTGAGAGGGGCTCCTCCAAAGCCCGGCTTTGTATCCGGAAGAAAACACGTTCTTCCCCAAAGTATGCAAAGCATTGAAGGCAAAGGAAGGAGGGGCTCCAGAAATGACAGAAGAGGAGGATAGCCAAGTTTCTGCTGGGAGGACATTGGAAGAGGTGCAGGTTTCTGGCACTTTGAATCTCGTTTTATTCTTTGCTATGATCGTTTGCTTTATCTTGTCTCAAATTCCTGATTTAAAGCCGATCTCCTTTCCCACGATCTTTTATTCGGTATCCTAGTGAAATTCAGAGCCAGAATAAATCAAGTTTCATAACAGGAATGAGCTTCATTTTGCATGGCTTTCCTATAGGATGCTATTAAAAAACCACCTTTCTATTTAAACCTGCAGTGACACTGCAGTTGGCATTCGCTGCAGCTCTAGGAATTGGTTCCCAACATGCACGATTTGCATTTCACGAGCTCTTCTCCCCGAAGAAGCCTGCGTGCAGTGCTCAGGGCGCAGCAGGCTCCTCGGCACGATCCCAGCCACCAGCGCTGGGGGCTGCCAGCGTCTGGAGCCCTTCCTAGGCCTTCGAGTAAATCCTCTGCACCATCAGGAAAAAAAGTGCGGTGGAATAAGTAAGAGGGTGCCTTGCCAGAGCGCCGAGCGGAGCTCGCTGGCACTCCGGGGTGCTGCACGGAGCATTTTCACGCTCGGGAGTTGCAGCCGCAGGCCGTCTCTGGAGGCCGAGGCCCGCCGCGTAATGCGGTGTCTGCTCCCCCTCGCACTGGAGCGACTAAACCTGACATTTGCAATAGGCAGCGTCTGCTGAGGCTCCCCCAGGCCTGCAGGCGGGACCGAGGGGAGCTCGGGAGGCGCCGGGACCGGGGACGCCAATCCCGCCCGGCTGCGACAGCGGCC
>JAWLRI010000002.1:6640507-6654100 GCA_034781795.1 Crypturellus tataupa | reverse complement strand
CTTCGGGTGGCGGTGGCGGTGCTGGCGGTGCTGGCGGTGCTGGCGGTGCTGGTGGTGCTGGTGGTGCTGGCGGTGTTTTTTGTTCTCAGAATTTCCCGTTTCATTGCTATAGTAACAGCTGCTGTGCTCATATGTTCCCTCGCCTGACATAAATAGATTTGAAGATAAATAGGAGACGCGGGGAGGTCTTGCTGTGTTAGTCAGGCAGGTGCCCAACTTTCTTGGTGGAGTTAAAGCCCCTTCTCTTTCTTCCTCGCGTCACCCACCCCCGTCGCTCCGGGGCTTGTTGGCGTCGTACCCAACTCCACTGAAACGTGTCTAAAAATGTACATAATAAAATATGGTCTCTATGTATCTCCTTATGAGAATGATTCAGAACTTTTCTTACTTAAAAAAAGAGGAGGTGATTGGAAAACTTTATATTTTTGAAGTTCAAGAGTGTGTAAAAATCATGCCATCGCTTGGGCTAGTTATGTCAAAGTCGAGACTTCAGAGTATTTTGATCGCTCCTGTTGTAAAACATTGAATAATCCTTTCCCGAATTACCAAGTTTTTATTGGATGATTGTGTCACCGTGACTTCTCCCCTCTGCAGTCACTGAGAAGTCCCGCTGCTGGCGCCCTGGGTAAACACTGCCTTTGCGGAGCAAAGCAGAAACACCGGGTTCCCGAGGAGTTTCTCTTTCAGGGATTTTTGCAACTTCATGCTGCAACAAAAGGTGTCTGAAAAGGCACGGAAGGGGGCTGTTAGTATCAAAAGAGAAGGAAGATAATTAAACTTACATACCCAGGACTTGCCCCTATTCCCTGATTTTTCTTTACCTTTGTTCTTGGATAAAAGTCTCTGCCTGTGGAAGTTTCTAACATCCTTAGTCCTTATTTCCCTTTATACAACTTTAGCATTGGATGATTTTTTTATTTGTTTACTAAGATAACTTTGGTAGTTGAGCAACATTAAACCTATGGTGGGAGGTAAATTGAAGCTTGTTATGTAGTGCTTAAGCACTGCCATAGCGACCCTATAGTGTTAAATAGAGAAGTTGTCCTATGTAGACCCAAATCAGAAAGTGGATTTGGACCTTTTTATACTGGTTGACCAGTAGTGTTAGACATGTGGTCCTAATGAGTAAAAGTTAAGAAAATGACTTTTTCTTGTTGTTGTTTACTTCTTTATTTTCTAAGATTTCTTTTGGTTAATAAAAGCTTTTTTTTTACTGAACTTTTTTTTTTTTTTCCTATAACTTAGGTGTTTCTTTTCCTACCTCTTCTTGGGACCTTTTGTTTTTGGGACCAAGTTACGGGTTATGGATTAGTTGCTTGTGTCAAAAAATGCTTATAGATTAAGTGGCTTTAGGAAATTCCTTGTGCTTTTTGGCTTTTTTTTAATTTTTTTTTTATTTTTATGTGTTTGTGAAGGGGATAATGATCAGTTGTTTGACCTTGATAATAATTATGTAAAAATTCAACTGATTTCTCCAACTATTGTGCTGACCAGGAAAAAAATGTAATGACTATCTGAGTTCTGTATCTCATAGGGATTTTCTTTTAAGGTATGCCAGAAATCTCAGGATCTTATTTTATAAGGAATGCAGATTTCTGTAACAACAGTAAGTATTAAGTGATAGACATGCTGAGATAGTATTGCTGCTATGAAAGAAAAATACTTCAAAGCAGAGGCAACAGCATGTTGGTAAACACTATTTTTTTCCCCATGGTGGTGACATGCCTTTCAAGTAGTCCTTGAAGGGAGTGTTAGCACGTGGCCCATTCCTTTGCAAAAGTTTCCTGTTGCAAATTTGCTTTCATTATTTGCCATTAATATTCTGGGACATGTTCATTGTGGTCTCCCAGTCATTCAGGAGGTTACATATTTGCAAATGATATCAAGTACCTGACTAATTTGCAGAATTTTACTGGATTCACCCAAGTCTGTGTGCACGTTTAAATTGCTGTCTGCTTTAGAGTTAGATGGGATCAGATGTTATGATTGCTACTAAGGCAGTTTTCATTATTTTCTTTTTTTTTTTTTTTCAAGTAGACGTTTCTGCTTAGAACAGTTTGTGTATTGAACTTTAGGGATATTATATTTTTACAGGAGTTTGAGTTTTCTGCCTGTTGATTTAGAAATCAAACTCACCAGTGAAGGAGAGCAAGCAACTGCATGCTGAAAAGCTAATGTTCAATAAATGGGATTTTTGCTTGTTCATTACGTCCTAGGATATTTTTTCTTCCTTTGGGGGAGGAGGAGGAATGGAGAGCAGTTGTCACATTACCCTGATTGATGGTTTACCATTTGTATGTATGTGTCATCACAGGGAGGCTGCTGCTCAAAGCAATCCTCCTCCCTTTTTTTTTTTGCTTTTTTTTTCTCCAGGAAGAGAAGTTTTTTATAGTGGTTACTGTGAATGCAAATAGTGCTTGCTTTATTTATTTATTTATTTATTTTCACATGATACTAGGAACTTGTCTTGGAGCTCCCTTCTGAATGCAACCCTGTCCTTACATGCTAAACTGAGCAAGACCAACGCGAGGGGTAGGGATTTGATAGTTTAGGGTTTTTTCCATTATAACTGAAAATGTGCAGCGTGAACATATATTGCCCCAAACGGAATCCGTGTAAGACTGAACTGAACATTACTTATATTCAATTCCAGCAAAAGTTAATGATGAAGCCCGGTGAGGCAGTTCTTAGGCTGCACTGTGCAAAAGCTTGTGTAGATTTACTCTCAAGTGAGTAACCATTGCTTTGCTGCAAGCAATCCCTAAGAGCTAAAAAGAAAATAAATATGACTCAAGACTGTACCATTCTCTGTCTTTTGTACAAAAGGTTAGATTTAAGAAATGAGCGTGGGAATGGATCACTCTATATAATGTTAGTTAGTGAAAAAAAGATTTTACAGCCATTTTTTTCTGTAATTACGATATGTTTCATTGAAACAACAGCTGAAACACAAATGTTTGAGTTGCTTCTCAAAGCATCAGCACTTAACTCTCATGTCTGCAGGCAGAATCTTCGTCTAGGTCTCTCTCAAATCAAAATGTGAAACTATCTCCTTTCTAAAATAGGACTGTGTGCACGTGTTATTACTACTACATTAACACTGGTTTATAAAACTGTGACATGAGTTAATATGCTTTCTCGGCTTTGTTGTGCAAAGAATTCTAAGTTTATCAGGGTCTTAACTGGTTCCTTCTGCTCCTTCATCTGTCTTGCCTTGCTCTTCTCCCTCTTTCCCGGGCACTTCTTTCTCCTTCCATATGCCTTTCGCTGCGCACGACACGGTGAACCCTGCTTTCCTGTTGAGGTTTATGGCAGGACTGCGGTTTAATGGTGAGTGTTGACATGTTTTAGCATGTTGGTGTATAATCATATGGGCGCAGAAAAGATCAGCTTATGTGACCGTGTATGAGATAACCCTGAAGTATATTACCGCTAACGTGCATTTAGATTTCCTTTAAATTGCATGAAACTACAGGATTATCGATGTGTCATTTGGTTTGTTGCAATCTTAAAATTATCTAATAAGTCTAGTAAATGATGCTGTGCTCTGTGTGTGTGCTGGGATGGCCATATCACTGCCTGTGAGCACAGGGGCATCTACCCTGTGCTCTGGGTAGTACACTCTGAAGGTGGTAGGCTACCTTCACCTAGGGGAGAAAAAGCTCTTGCAGCAGAGTTGGGCACTATCTGAATCAGTGCTGTTGCTGACCTGAGTGAAAATCATCCCCTCTGAGCGATGTATGCTTTATGTAGCATATAAACTATATGCGAGCAAAGTATTTTTTTGGATTGTACCAAATCCATACCCCCCACACTGGTCCTTGGTTCTGAAGTGTAGACAAAGTTTCTGACAATCGCATCCCAAATGCTTCATCATTCAGCTTATGCTCAGAGCATTTTAAATAGTGATGAGTGAGTAAAGTGTTAACCCAAAGCCCGGGTTAAATCACCTTGGAGAAAAAAATCAGAACCTGTGTGATTTAAAATTACGTTGAGAGAGACAGGGCTGAGCTAATAAAGCAGTCTAGGAGTGAAGTGCACTTGTACTTTGGACAAGTAAGGAAAGAGAATCACTGACTTTTGGGCTTTAAGATAAAGAGTGAAGCTCGCAATATCTACCTATCTGGAAGGACACTCCATTGTTTCCCTTAACTATTTTTCTTCTATTTTTGCAGAATCCTGTGATTGTTTTTTTTATAGGAAGAATAAAATTACTACTTTAATTTCAACCAAAATAGTTTTCAATTGATTTTTTTTCCCTCAAGATTTTGTTTTGTTTTCATTAGCTGGAAATTTCTTGTATTGGGCTCCACAGCCTTTACATGTGAGACATTGTGTTAATGCCCTTTCATTCTGGCACAGGCAGCACAGACCTACCTGGCTTTTTTTCTCCTCCTCCTGCTCTTTTTTTTTGTTTTGAGACTCTTCTTTTAAGCCAGCAAGACAAAACATGGGGAGATTTTGAGGCCTCCAGAAATAGTTCTTCATTCATTCCTATGTCAGATATTAATCAGCTATCTAATTGAATATCTTCTATGGATCTTCTCGGGCTGGACTGTTTTATCCATACTTTAACCTGGAGAGTCAAAGTGCTGCCCAGGGAGTCCAAGTCAGTACTACTGTGCCAGGCAGTTGGTGACAGCATCATGTTGTGCTGGCAAGTGCATTTTGCTGTTCTTTGACACTAATTCTACCTCTTTCTTCACTGATAATTACGTTATTAGTTGGTACGGGAAAAATCATGTAGAGTGCGGTGGGGTTCAAGCCCCTATTGTACCAGGTACATGAAATGGACAGCCTTCAGCAATAAGGCAGAAGGAATAAGATCAGTGTCTTTGCAGTGTCCTGTTATTGTCATTATTTTTGTTCCTGTGTTTTTCAGGTCGAGATCACGTGAACTTGTTTTGCTCACAGAGCAAGGGGCCAGGTGACAAAGGGCCAGCTAATGTGGCCCCATCTACACGGACATGTTTTTGAGCCAGTGAACTTGAGCTTTGATTTACTCTGTCAGCAGGTGCTACAGATATGTCTGAACTCGCATGCTATTCCATACTACTTCCCTACTTTCTTTTCACTTATTTTTTTTTGCTGTTGTAAATTGACGACTTAACTTCTGAGTGGGCTTTCCAAGGGAGAGGAAATCAAATAAGTATTTCAGAACAGCAAGCCCTTAGGAGAGGAAAGCCTGTCTGCAGCTCTGTTAAGAACAGACTCCAGTGATAGGAAATTGCAAATACTTTAACTGAATACCCGTGACAAACCAAGTGGCAGCGGCTGGTTTCCTGCTTCTTTGGTGAATATAACATCAACCGAAGATACTGCTGATCAGCACTCGAGCCTTTGCTGTTGCTTCTAGCCACTCAGTCTGACGTGGAGTTTCTACCCTCTGCTCTTGGGCGTTCTCAGCACACCCTGCAGGGCAGGATTGAATTGCTCTCATAAACGCGTAGGCAACTGGAAGGAAATTTTTAAGAGTGTCAGAGTGAAGTTTAAACTGTTAAACTGTGAAGAAGTCTCTGCTTGAATACCCTATTTAAAAAAAATAGTATGGAAAAGAGCTGAAGTTGGCAGGAGACTAGCAGGGAGGAATCAGTGCTCATAGCAGGAAGATGCTTAATTTGAGGATCTGAAATTATCTGTCAGTTTTTCTTGTCTTTTGACATTCCCTCGTTATATACAGTTGGAGAGCAGTGTTTTAGAAATCTAACTTTTTGAAACTTTTCTGCAGAGGAATACGAATATATTAGCCAGTGTTGGCACCCAGATCCATGCAAACGCTTGAATTTGCTTGCTTATGTTTGTCCGTGTAGTTTTTAGTATCTGAGGTTAGAGGAGGTTGAGGCCGTGGGGACTGCAGTGGGTCCAACCGCTTGGTTTCGGAGACATGGTCATGGGATTGAGCCGTGGCGGTTCCTGTTGTTACCCTGTTCTCTGTCCGATACGAAGGATATCCTGGCGTGACAGTCTCTCCTTCAGTCGGTCGCCTAGTGTGTGATGCTGGGTGCTGCCAAGTGTCCTCTTCCTTTGACTCGCTTATTCAGAGTAGGAAAGAGTGCAGGTGTAGGGAATGGCGAGTGTAGAGGAAGGCTCCCCTAAATTCACTCTTCTGATGCTTGCGCCATAGGGGCAGTTACATGAAGTAGTCAGCAGTGTAACAGAGGATTTGGTGGGAAATACAGTAGCTTTTTGTCATAGCAGATTTCAAAGCAGTGCAAGTGCCTCAGATCACAAGTAAAGTTATTAGTTATGGTGGGAAGAGTTCCTGCAAGCAGGGGTGGTGAGGAAAGCACCCTTTATTTAGGGCAGAAAATTGGGTGGGAAGCTCTCGTGCAGAGAGATGCAAAGTGCTCGTGGGAGCTGTGGGAAATGCAGAAACGACAGTGGCCCGAGTTCTCTCTAGGAGAGGTTGTGAGAGATAAATGAGGTAATTTCACCCTAAACGTAGGGTCAGACTCAAAGATTGTCTCACTGTGGACCCAGAAAGGAGAGCATACTTTTCATTTCTGTGCTGAGTGGTCTTGCAGAGGGCAGAGAGAGACTCAGTAATGATAACGAATTCATGGAACTGTATTTAGTCTAAGTGGGGAGAAGCAAAAGTCAGACTTTAATAACACCCGAGTCGGAAGGACCCAGTGGTGACTCATCTCACAGTTACCAGGCTCGGCATACAGAGCTGCCAGTTGGGTGACATAGATCCTAATAAGTACATCAAGTTGCAATTTGTAGCTTATGACTGAGGAACAGGAACATGCCCTATGAGTTGGAATAAGAGCGGCCTTGAGTCGCAGGTACGCCTCATTTTCCTAAGGGAAATTTTACATTCACTTTTCTCCCTTTCTGTCTTGCACAGTCTGCAAAAGTTTTGCTGCAGAGCCTCCACCTTCACCACTCCCTACCCTGGTGCAAGGCTGCTCCTTTTATCAGACAAGCAGCTGTGCTGCTCTCGGGCTCCAAAGCCTTTTGATCATAGCGCTGAGGTTACCTCTGGATTTAAGCAGTGCTGCCTGCGAGGAGAGCAGAGCTGGAGTAGCGCCCCTGATCCCAAAGGAGCCTCTCCATTCGCATCCCCAAGGGGCTTCTTGTTCAGCAGGGCACGGCCACATGTGTATTTGCTCACCAAAAGGTGCCACAGGCTCTTCAAAGGCTTCGCATCAAAGCCCTTGCAGTTTGACCTGCCAGGGGGGCCAAGCTGAATTCTGTAAGGATTTTTATTTATTTGTTTATTTATTCATTCGGTGGGGGTTGACCCTTCCCCTGTTTGAGGTTAGGAAGCGCTTAACAAAGGGAGGGCAAAGTAACAGAATTACAGATACAGCTCCTGACAGGGCTTTGCTCGGTAGTGCAAAGGAAGTTTATTCAAAAGGGGATGAGAGACATAAAGGTAAGTGGGTAACAGGATAATCTGCAATGTGAGTTCACCAGAGCAAGATTATGTCAGAATAATCTGCCAACTGACCATTTCTTAGGCCATTTTATGCCTATTTTCCCTAGGAGGACTCTCGAATAAAGCGTTTTTCTGTAGGGTTGCTTGGGAAGTGCTTGCTCAGCCTGGACATGGTGATGGATATTCTTGCAAGAGTCGTGTTGGGGAAGGCTCTGGCAAAAGCAGAGTTTACAGTCTGTTATTCTGCAAATAGAATTATTGGAAAGGAAGGATGCTGCTAGTGAAGTCCCTCAAAGAGAGCTCTTCAGGCCATTTAAAAAATATATATTTTTTTTATTATCTTGGCAAAAAGCAGAACAGGAGTATGCCAAGGAAGCTTCCTGATAATGCAGCATTAGGAAGCGTTTTTGGTAGAAAGGATGATCAAATGCTGTGTAGAAAGAATTTCACAGATCGGAGAGAAGCAACAGAATTGAAGCTGAGTTAATAGCTCAACTAATAGCTTGTTATAAATTTAGGTTCTTTGGCTAAAAACAGGAGCAGGGAAGGACCTGGGTGGCCTGCTTGACTGCCTTGTGCCTGAGTCACCTCTGTGAGCCGAGCGCGACCCAACAGTCTTCTTCACATGGATCTGATCTGTGTCCTCTCTTGATTATGATGAGTTATGGAATCCAGCAATTACTATCTTAGCCTGAAATCTCTTTTTTTTTCCTGAAGTGTGCTAGATTGTGATGGTGAATTATTTGCAAGTCCCAGTCTGCAGTAGGTTTCAGGAGTGAGTGACTTCTTCATTGGTTTAAAAACTCTACTAAATTTTCTTGATCAAGAACATACTGCTTTGCAGAGCTGGGCAAAGCTTGCAGTGATTCTCTTTAGACGGTCATATGAGCTTGGACGTATGGGTTTCATAGGGGAGACAACCATTTCATATGGAAATGTGCTGATTTGCATTTATGAATAATCAGGAACTAATTGCTCCTGGCAGCTCCAAATCCCTCAAGTGTTTTCCAGCTCAGGACTAAAGTGCATCGCATTGTTCTCCTTGTCTGAAGTCTTTACAGACGCTCAGCTTTTCCCATGGTTTATTGCAAGCTGTGAACACACTTTACACCTTCCTTCTGTAGGTCTGGCTGCCTTTTGCTGGCAACCTCTTTCACCATTTGTTTCTTGCAGCGTTTGCCACGGCCGCTGCTTCTTAGCCCGGGTGCTCTGACTGAATGGCAGAACTGTCCCCCCTCGGGGTCCTTTCCTTGTCACGCTTTTCAGGGAGAATCTGGATCTGGGAGGTTAAGGCCACGTCGTAAAGCTGCTTCTTTATATAAGACATCCTTTGAGTTGCTGAAGGATTCCTACTAAATGCTTCACTATTGTAACTGCAATTTCTGTATGAATAAGCAGAGTAAAAGAGTGAAAATTTCACCATTTTATGAGAAGTGAATTGTGCAGTGATTGCTCCAGCATAAGCTCTGCTTGTTGACCACTTATGGCACTCTTGATCTCACTGTTAACAATATTCTTTTTGTCTTTGCGTGTAGCGTGTAGTGTTTCCTTTCCTTCGTTTAAAACAAATCTGTTAGAATTGCTTTAAATTATAAGGATTTTAGTAATGAGTTACTCTTAAGAGTGTTAGCAGAAATCTTGTGTATGTGATATGTGCAACCTAAAATTATTTGAATAATACTATAGACATCTATATTGAACAGAATGCTGCAGTTATAGAAGTGGATAGGTCACGATCCAAATTTGTTTTACAGATATAACTAAATTATTTATTTAGATAACATTCAAGAGGATTTTTATATAGGAATTCATTAAAACTTCTGTGTTTTCACTCTCATATTTTAAATGCAACAAATTTCAACTGGGTAATGAAAATGTGAGTACCTAGCATATTACTGAGTGTCCAAAGAGATTCTCTATCTATGCAACATTAAATACAAAGATTAGACTGTTTCCCCTAGAAAGTCACAGAGACTTTTGCAGTGTTTTGTGGTGAACTCTTCAAATTAATGATTGCAAACAAATGCTCAGTGATGAGGAGAAAGCCTTTGGTAGGAGAAAATGTTTAATATTGTTTTATATAGAGTCATCTTTGATAAGATAAATACTCTCCTATCTGATACTTTAATCTGTTTTCCTAGTGAAATGCAGGTTTGAGTACAAAGTGTTTCAGATAAAATCTCCAAAAAGTAATACTACTTACAAAAAGCAATAATAATAATATGCAGTCTCATTGTAAAATGCATTACAAAAGATGAACTGCAGATATTCTTCTGTTAGCAAGCCCCAAAGGTGATGCCTTGGGTATATCAGCCCCTGCGACATATATTTGCTTAAGAAATACATGTAGGATTATCAACAGAAATTAATACTTTTTGAAAGGTGCTAGCATGGTCAGGGGTTCACTGGAGCCATTTACCTGCATTTTTGCTGTTAGCAGGAAAACTGTTTCTTGGGACTGTGGACACCCATGAATGATAATGTGTTTGGTCAAAAAAATAAAAAAAATCAGAACGTCAAGTGAAAGCCAAATGGAGAATATTACAGTTGGATGGACCTGACGCCTCATCACACAAGTGAGGTTTCCCCTCTGCGAGCCGCGGTCGTGGTGAGCTCACTAACCCCACATCTTCTGTGCCGGTCTCGCGCCATCCGTTTGTTTTTGGAGCTGAGGCTTGAGGCACCCTCCTTCCCAGGCGGTGAGGAGGAAGGGCTGGTTTAGACCAAGGTCTTCGATGAGCCAGGCCTAGGGCGCTGATTGTCTTTTTGTTCCATTTGTTTTTCCCTCAGTCACATTTTTTTTTAGATTTTCTTTAGTCTGTTGAGCAAAACTTCACAGAGGAGCTCTTGTTAAATAAAAGCTTGGTACTGTGTTCAGTTCTTAGGGAGCAGCAGCTCCCTGAGGAGCGTGAGCCCTGCTGTGTGGCATCATCACCCCACTGCTGAAGAGCTCGACCCACCGCCAAAGTCGGCAGTGAGAAGCGAAGTCAGAAGTGGGGCTTTGTGCCCAGGGAGAGCAAAGTCTGTTCCAGATCAGGCATAATTCTCCTTTCCCCTTTTCTTGTGAAACTGGCAGGGTTGAGGGGGAGGGAAGAGGCATGGCTTAAGAAAAGGGAGAAAAAAAAATAGAATGTGAACATTCAGGTATTAAAAAAATATAGTTTCTATGTTTTCTGCCTTTATGAAGGCAGGTTGTTGTTACTGTGTGGTAGCCACTGGTTTGGGAGAGCTCTTGTTTTTATTCTTCCTTCAGCGACGTTTCCCTAGATCGGAAATGAAATGGGAATTATCTCCCTGAACTTGTCTGTCACATTTAATCTGCTGCTCCTTCCTGACTATCTTTGCCTCTTATATTTTTGCTCCGAGTAACACTCCTGTTTTTCCACTAACCATTTATTTTTGATAAAATGTTTCAAACAGGTGAATATTTTTGAACAGAATGAGCACAGCAACAGGAAAAAGAAAATGCTTGTGAGGGAATACTTATATGTGGGGTGGTTTTGTTTTTCTAGATTTGTAACAATATGGAATTAAAGTAAGTGAGATATTCTGCAGTTAAAAAAAATACACTTAAAGGTAAACATAGAAAAATGAAGAAATTATTTGTAGCTGTATTTCTCTTTTATTACTTCACTTACTGAAATTTAATTTCTATCTTTATTGAAGAAATAAGACAGGATAAAATTTAGCCTAAAACTTTATGTAAGACTTAGTGAGTTTTGTCAAATGACTTTTGAAATTCAGTTTGGGATTTGTGGTTTCTTTTTAAACCTTTCTTCATAGCACTGATGTGCTAAGAGCTGACCCTGGATCAGAGGCTGGTTTTGCAGTGTCCCTTAAGCAGCCAAAGTCAATCTCTTATGAGGAGGTTTCTCTAAGACTCTTAATCTGGTTAATGGACAAATTCCGTCTGGGCAAGTGCACAGGGAGAACCATTCTGCTGAATGTGACAATATCCTGGCGGTGAAACTCTTAATAGGCTTGGCTGTACAGAGATATTTTGCAAGAAGCAAACTATATTGTGTTTATGCTACTGTGGAAATATTAATTTTGAATTAATAGCATCATCTTTCAAAAAAAAAAACTCTTGTATGCTTAAGAATGGAGAACCTACTCGTTACAGCTGATGTTTTACTCTCTGTGATCCTGTCACTAACCAGTAGTGTGTCCGAGGGGCAGGTGATGTCCCAAGCCACGCAGGCATCGTGTCAGGCTTTACCCTTACATATCCTGCCTGAGCAGAGCAGTCTGAGACATCGGGAAGCAAGGGGAGAGTGTCCTTCAGTTCTGGGGATTGTAGCATACACTTGTTTTGTGATAATATGTAGTACAGATCAGGGGTTTGAGAGTAAAATGTGCGTGTGTTTTCTGCCTGTCCGGAGCTTTTTGTGAGCTGAGAGGCAACAAGTGCGCTTGAGTGGTGGTGCTGTTTCCATCCTTACTCATGCAAACAGTCCTGAGCCATGCACAGGGCAACGTACTGAGAATGGAGAAAGAATATAAAGAAGACAGTTAGCTTAATTCTGAACTCTAGTTTATCTTTACTTCCCCTGTTCAGGGAAAGAAAAACTTCAGGCCCAGATAAAATACATGAGGAGAGCCTACTCTCCAGTTGCATAGACAATTGGAATGGTTGAGAAAACTGTGTTTAAAGAAACACTGAACCCAATTAAAAGGAAGTTGCTCCGGGCTGTATTTTGGTTCTGGTTAATGCAGTTTGTTGCTGTGCTGGAGGCCAAAACACTCTACTCAAGGTGTGCATTAGCTCTACTGCCATATGGCCTGTGTCTTACCGGGTATGGAACCAGCTGTCACGTCCTGAGAATTTCATCCGCTCTCTGAACTTGGGTTTGATGGGGTTTTCTTCACTGTGGTGCCATGTTTTTCATCAAATAGTATTGGCCTGTTAGAGGGTTTTATGTCTCGATATTAAGATATTTCTTGAATATCTACAACAACATTTGCTGTGGATATTGTTGTAAATTTTCCTTTTCTGTGAGTTTAAGCTGAAGATGCACATATGCAGACAAGCATTTGGGAGAGGTTTCTGCGTATATTCCTGGCAAAAAAAAAGAAGTTTGTTTTATCAAAAGTCCTCCCATGAATGCTTTTTAATTCCACCTCCCCTACTGTTTACTTCTCTCTAATGCTACACTTGGGTTCACGTCAGCTTCTTTACTGTGTAAACTACATCAAGTTAATGTCTATAAAAGAGATCTCATTACATCTGCGTTCAGAGTAGAAATTCTACTGTAGAGAGCGTGTTTATCTTTTCTTTCTCACATCATGCTTTCTTCAGAATAAACAAGCTGAAAATGTAACTTACATGGTTGACATGATGTGCTATATATATATATACATATATATATATATTTTGTAAGAACAGTAACACAGGACATGCACCTAAGAGAAATGAAGGTCACGTCACACAGGATTTTCAGCCCCAGTGTGCTGGTTAAGTGTTCATTGAGTCCACTGGAAAGCACACAGCTCTTCTGCAAGCTATAAAAGCCACAAAAAAAATGCAGCAATTCCTTTTTGTTTTCTATCCCTGTGGTCTCACCAATAGTCTTATTAAAATGATACTGTGGATTTGTTGTGGCTAATCAGTCCTCTTTACTATGAAATCAAGATGGAGAGTGTTGTGTTGTAGCCTATTCAGGGCCTCAAGTCGGCCCATATAATACCTGCTGAAATGTATGGAGTTACAGCCAAGTCAAACGCAGCAGTGAAAGCAAATTAGTGATAAGTGTTTCTTACGGTAATATCATGATCTATGGACTTCACCGTCAGCTCATATCTCATGAGTGTTTGTGTAATAGAGAAGTCAGGAACCTGCTTTAATGGGACTCGTGATTAATACAAACTATGTGATCGGAGATTTCAACAGGAGGGGCTGAATACTTCATGCCATCGTGCGGGGATGGTTTTCTTCATGTTTAAATGGTGACTTGCATATTGGATGAGTCCAGTGAGCTGCTTGCTCTCAAGGAGGACAGGAATGTGCTCTTGCTGCTCTAGCTGTTCAGAGGTACCACGAATTTGGAGGGCCCCTTCATAGGACTGTGGCAAGGCAGGACAACAGGCAGCAACGGCTTTCACGGAGGTCACAGGCTGCTTAGGTTTTATTAGGCCTCTTTTCAGTGGTGGCCACTGACAGAACTAGAGGAAATGGCCACAAACTGAAGCATAAAAAGTTCCACAGGAAC
>JAWLRI010000002.1:6582556-6640407 GCA_034781795.1 Crypturellus tataupa | reverse complement strand
TGTGCCACGTGCTCTAGGTGGCCCTGCGTGTGCAGGGGAGTTGGACTAGATGACCTCTAGAGGTCCCTTCCAACCTTTGGCATTCTATGAAATTCTATGATTCTATGGTTCTATGATTCTATAAAGGCATATTGGACTGCTTGACTAGCCAGTCATTCAAGTGACTAGCCAGTTGTTTGAATTAGTTTATTAATGTGAAAAATGTTGCCCACACAGTAGTTTGCTCTCAGGTCAACAACATCGTTCAGATGAGTGTGTTGTGCTGCTTTCCATGAGCACTCACACAGATACTCAGGAAACAGCTGGGGATGGTCTTGTGTTTTTCCCTTACGTCACTCTTGTCTGGTAAAGGAGCAGGAGCACCTGGCCACCAGTCTATCCTGGGGCATGGGGCTCTCCTCCCCACGTGTGGAGCTCTGCACTTCCCTTTGTTGAGCTTCACGTTGTTCTTCTTTGTCCATTTCTTGAGCTTTGTGGGGTCCGTCTAGTGTGTCCCAGTTGTCTGCTGTTGGTCTCCCACTGAAGGTCTCCCACTGACAGGTCCTTTTTTAGAAGCCCCAAACAGATGTAAAAAAAGGGCAGCCCACTTTCTATCAGATACAAACCTTAATCTTCAGATTTCAGAAGACAGAGAAGATTCCCCTTCCTCTATATTTTGTTATGGTTATTCAGTTTGGGTTTAAAAGAAAAGAGCCCTCTTTTGATTTTGAGGTTATCTGGCCGCATTTTTTATGCTTCTCTCAGCTCTTCTCGAGCACTTGAGTCTTCTCCAGACCTTGTGCTGTGGTGCATCTTGGGTACTGCACTCCAATCATTTCACAATATTTTGTCTAAGTAAAGACTGGAATCCATAAAGATCACAGAATTTAGTGTGAAATGGTTTCATCAACCTTGAAGTAATGGTTTGTCTCCTTCTGTTTGTCCATTTCTCTGAATCAAAAGTGGGGGAAAAAGCATCCTTTTGATGGGACCTTGGTCATAAGGATTCTGTGAGTAGCCAGGTGTGGAATACGCTGTAATTACTAGCTCTGCAAACTGTAGATTTAATAATGAGCTAAGTTTGGATTTGTCCATGTACCTGTCTCAAATATGCTGTGCTCTCCCAAGGGAATCCTATCCCTGTTTGGGCCAAGGGGACTGGGAAGGAGAAACGGCTCCGTTTCCAGAACCTGTGCAGGGCTTTGGTCTGTGCAGGAGCGCTGGTTCCCAGGTGCCCCAGGGGGACAGCGCCGCTGGGGAAGGAGGAGGGACCCGCGGCTCCTTGAGAACGGGGTTTGGAGGTGGGCAGCCTGGGGTGTGCGCTCGGAGTCATGGTGGCACGAGCTTCAGAGAAGACCCTGGTGCGTGCAGCGAACATCCCTGCGTGCTGCAGTGTTAACGGGCCTCAGAAGTCCCGTGTTTACCTGCTACCTCCTGCTAGGGGATTAATAGTTTCTTTTCCATTCTGACCTTGCTGTTTTTCTGGACCTCATTGGCCTTGAGGCTGCAGTAGTGCAAGTTGTTCTGAGGCAAGCCAGGCGCATCCGCTTGCTGCTGCTGATAGCAAAGACAGCAGCTCGTGGCAGCCACGCGGAGGTGCGGATGGGAGGTGCTAGAGCTGTCTCCCTGCTTAGCAGCCTCAGTTCTCTGGGTGCATCTCATAGCCCTCCTGTTGCTTAACTATCCTAACACTTTTGCCAGCGTTCTCGAGGATCAGCAGGATGAGGCTGAAGGGCTATCTTGGGGTATACCTTAGGGGCAGGATGCAGTTGTTGGAAGTGCATCACGCTTTAAAATGTCTTTAAGTGGATAAAAATCTACAGGACTTCTGTTGCCTTCCATCTTCCATAAAGTTAGTGTGCTCTTCACCAGGTAATGGTAGAGCACCTGCAACAGAAGCAACTGTCTCCTTGCTTCCAATAGCTAGTGGTTAGTTGCTTTTGATATTTAAATAAAACATCCATAAAACTTGTTATTCCTACACTGAAACTTTGATAAATCAACATACAAAGAAATTTAGAAGAGCAGTGATAAAGAGAAGATTTTATTGGAGAAGAAAACTCGATACTGCAGCTTTTGAAATGCCACTTTAATAGAAACATTAAAATCAGGGTGATGTTCCATCTTTTTAAACATTTTAATGAATCTTTTTACTAAATTTAAGAATTTTAAGAGGTGCTAATATTTCCTGTTCAAATATTGATATCTCAGTGTTTGGAAATAGCATAGTAAAATTGGATATTTAGTCCTGTAGAAAAGTATTTGAAATTAAATGTATGCAAGGAATATGCTTTAGAAAGTGCACGTTTCTTTTTAGAGTGCCTTTTTCTTTATTGAGTAGTTTTATATTATTATTTGCTGTGATTAGACAAATCTTTAACCCATTACAATGACTCAAAGACAACCATGCTTAGTAAGATGCACCAATTTTGCAGTTGATGAGCAGTTCATAAGTTGATCAGCGATCCATCTGTAGAAAAATCTGCAAAGATGATGGCAAGTAACTGTTGCTGTAAAAATCACATCGTGCGAAGAGAGAAATACTGTCATAGTTGGTACTGTGATAACTTTAATTTTGCTGACTGAGAATGGTTATATTTTTTCAGTATAAATATTTTACTCATCTGTTGGAATCTTTGTTTCCTTGATAGCTCATGGAGAGAATGGCAGTTATTCCCAACTATTTACAGCTCTCAATATCTTACAATTTGGGTGATTTCAAGGTATTTCTGGATTGCCACTTGGGTCTTTTATGACCTTGGCCACGTTAGGGCAGTTTTCTCCTCCTGTTCGCCATGTCTTCCTTGACTTGTTTGCTTGAACCGCAGTGTGTTCTGGACAGGAGATTCCTCTTCCGCTGTGCAAGTGTGTCCTAGTCTTGTCTGTATTTGCAAAACACTATGGTGGTTTTAAAAATAAACTTATATTACTACTTGCAGATCTGGAACTGCTGGAAGAGTGTGAAAAAAGTTGAATTAAGCCCTGCTCACCAGGTGACCAGCATAACCGTTGTAGAGCATGTTAATATTTGGATCATGTTATCAGGGAATTCACTGGGAAAAATATGTTATTTCATTAGAGGCTGGACTGGGGGGAAAATCCATTGCTCCAAAGAGCATTGTTAATTTGTAAATGCCCCCCAAAATGTTTAGTTTGTTGATGCACAGTTGAACCCCTGAAATGTTGTCTCAGTTTTTCTTCCCCCCCCCCCGCCTTGAAGATAGAGCCAATTGCTAAGTTAAGCAGCTCATACAGAAATTTGCCTGTAATCACATGAGATGTTGAATTTTAGGCTGCTCTGAAGGATACTAGACTTCAGTAGAGCTGCTCAGCTGCTCAAGAAATCAGTCTCAAAGGTGCTGGATTAAAGAGCATTTTGGAAGTGTGGCCCATGCAGAATTTAATTCTGTAGCAATCATGTGAACTTCCTAGAATAAAACGTTTAACTGGGGCTCTTGGCGAGCTGTCGGGTTCAGGGAGAGCAGCAGTGCCCGCGGTAGCTGTGCCCGTGGCAGGCTGGCCTGGACGGTGCGGGAGGGGAACAGGCGCAGGCAGGAGACTCCCCTTAAACGCTCACGGCTGGGAAGGAAGCTGCATTAGGTTAGAAGGTCGGACACTAAAAAAATTATTCCTTTCCTCTAGACAACGAATATTAAAATCTAACTTTGTGTCTTCTCTCATTTGTGTCATTTTGTTTGGGTCATCTGCTGCTTTCTGTGTAGGCTTTCCATCATAAAAATATTTAGTGTTTCTTTCTGCAGCAAAGTCCCTGCCTTTGCCAGTGAGTGTGGTGGCAGTTCTCTGCAGGCATGGCCATGCAGTTTGCGCAGCACAAAGCTCATACCACGCTCCACACATCCAGGAGCTTAATCTTAGCAGGATCGGCAAGGGAGGTAATGATGGACGCATCTTTGGTTGCTTTCCTAAACATTTAAATAGCATGTTAACACTTTGTGGAACAGGCCAGACCCTTGTAAAAGCGTTACTGGAGCAATTCTTGTTTTTAAAAATGCTTCTGGGGCTTCCCCATGGCAATCCTTGAGAATCCTGCAAATGGACTGCAGAGCTGAAGGACCTGAGTTGTGTGACAAAGCAAATCAAGTGACAAGACTAACCATAGCTGGAAAAAAACCTCTCTCTCTCTTTTTTTTTTAATACAACAGAATAAAATTTTAATGAAAATCCAACTGATCTTGTTATTGTTTTTAAAGGTATGTCCTTACAATATTCTTATTGTAAGAGATGTTTAGTTTATTCATCCTCAAAGGATTAGGGCTGTAGAAAGTGTAAAAGAATTTTTGAAGTCAGTGTGTAAAAGTGCAAATGCTGATAAGGCACAGCCGTTTTATTGTACTTTGAGAAAAGCAGCAAAAAGATGAGATTTTGTATGCCTACACTTATTCATCAGGTGTAACTCATTTCATTTGTAGTTTTAAGATGTGAACAGAACAGTTGACTAATTTTGACTCTGCTTCTCCCTCCTTCTCCCCCAATCCTGATTCTGCTGTAGGCTGCTGTGATGCAGGGTATTTCTGGATCCCATCACTTTTTTTTTTTTCCTCCCCTCTGTATAAAAAAACAAATGAGATTTTGATTGGCTTTTCGTGATATCTGTTGCTCAAAAATATGTAGTTTCCTTGGAAGCAGTGAGGTTTGGAAGTTTCCTTGGAGCAATGAGTAGATGGCAGGGCAGATGGATGATGCAAGTAAGGTGATTGGCCCGAGCTGCTCCTGTCACTGCCTGCTTTTTCTCCTTGGTTGCTGAAAATACGTGTATGTCTTTGCTTTCCTTTTTTGTTGTTGTTGACATGCTACTTCAGGTAAGCTTTTTGTAAGTCACATTCTGCATTTCACGCTTTTTCCCTCATTCTTAAATGCTTCTCGTAATCTCTCTGCAGCTGGGTCTCGGGCATCTTACAGCAGCCAGCACAGCCACCTTGGCTCCGAGTTAAGGGCCCTGCAATCTCCAGAGCACCACATAGATCCTATTTACGAAGACAGAGTTTATCAGAAGCCCCCTATGAGGAGTCTCAGCCAGAGCCAGGGGGACCCTCTGCAACCAGCACACACAGGCACATACCGCACTAGTACAGGTAGGTGGGTGTAACTTGCATGACTGTCTTTTTATGAGCTATATTTTGTTCTTTAGTGCTTATTCTTCTTCTCTTTTTGATGTGCTAAACAAAATGTATTATGTGTGTGACAGTTTTGCACATGGCAGCTATCAAGAGAACCTAAAAAGCATGTGTGAAATGTAGAAATACTTAGTATTGTGTTGTATGTACACTGTGCACTAAGCTGATCGGGTAAGAGGACTTACTTTTAAAGAGGAAGAATAGTTTTTCTCATGTTCTGAGAAAACTTCTATTTTTTCTTTTTTTTTTTTTTTTTTTGTAGCTCACAAGGAAACCTTTCAGGTTGCAGAAGAACTTGAAAAAGTTCCTTCCACAGAAGTTGAAGGGTTGTTCATGTATTTCTTAAAGTCAGTCATAAGTACAGTAAATGTTCTGCTGTCAGGCAAAGGGCCGCTTAAGTATAGAGACATAAAATGAAACTGTAGCGTAGAAAAGAGTTGTTAGCACCACTGATTTATCTATAAAATAATGATTGCCCATGAAATGGATTGATGCAGAAGTCCCACTTGCGGAATGTCCTCTCCACCAAATTAAATACGGCTGTTTGTTGCTGCCCACAAAGAGATCACAAATCAGCAGAGATATTTGTGGCATTTAATGCCTAGAATAATTGGGGTACATAAATGCCACAGACAAAATAGCTTAAAGCAGATGTAGAAAGAACTTGCCTTAGGAATTGTAAGTATTTCTGGTGTTTTATCACTGCTGCATTGATCAAACAGAGATGATTCCATTCCCAGATTGCTCCCATTTTTCACCAACAAAATTGAGGGAAAACAGAAGAAACTTTGTTTTCTTTTAAATGTTCTTTAAAAAGAGAAATCACCAAGGGCAAAGCTGGTGGTTTTGGGGTCTCCAAAATTCCTGTTGTTTACTTGAAATTTTGGGTGTTTACAGTGCAAAGGAAAATCCTTAAAAAGAAATTATTCACAGAACTGTGAAGTCAGATACCTGTAACAGCTATGGAATTTTAGGGAATACCACTTCTGTTTCTCTCCTATATAAAAAGCCATGTATGTATGTTTGTACTGAGTCATGTGCGTATATATGTCAAAAGATGTTGATACCTGTCAGGAAGGAGACAAAACTGAGCGGCAGAGGCAGTGGTAGTGAATGAAGCAACTGTATATACAGAACTTTAATCCTCATGTTCAACCTGTGGCCTCGTGTTTCCAATACCATCCATTTTTCCCCAGTTCTTAACAAATATCCTTCAGGTGTCTCAGCTGAAGTAGTAGGCTGACTTGTGACTGTCGTGCACTGTTATTTTCACAACGCCCCCATAACTGAGGAAAGCTTGTGAACATAGATAATTATAGTGAATGAAACTGGGGCGCAGGACGTGTGTAGCACCTGAGGAAGGTTTTTCAGAGGAAGATTTACAGAAGACAGCGCTAGTTTGGATAGCGTAGGTAGCCTCGATGAAGTTGAGCTGCATTTGGCATTTTGGAGATGGGAGTTAGCACATTGCTGCAGACTCGTTCTGCAGAAAGGCTCCTCCATGAGCTGCGCTTCCTTTCGGCTTGATACTCGCCGCTGTCAGTCTAGCAGAGACCAGCTTGTTGAGCTCTCCTTGCTCAGAGCAGGGCTTCTGGAGTGACCTTGGCTTGACTGTTCCTGCCTCTGCCACAGGTATCTGAAGGAACATATTTCTTAAGATGGAGGAGACAGTACAGTTTCTTTTTTCACAAAATAGCCAAGTAGATGGGGCTCCAGAAGAAGTTTGGCACATGGAACTTTCAATTTCTTTCTTGGGTTGTCTGAGTGCTTTTTAATGTGGGACTGGTTGGTTGTTTTGATGCCTTCTGGAGATTGTAAGGGGTACAGATTGCTGTGTGCTCCCTGAAGATGGGCGCCAGGGGTTTGTACGTTGTTTGTCTGGTGTGCATGTGTCCCCTGATACATGCAGAGGAGAGGGCACAGGGCTGCCTTACAGACCATAGTTCACATTCTCCTATCTAAACCCTGTCTTTAGTTTTGGGAGCTTGTTTGCCAACCCTTGGTGAAATCTTAAGAATTTCCAGATATCTGTAGTATACTTCTGTGACCTGTTGCTAAACCAAAAGCTAATGTCACTCAAAGAAACTACTCAAGTATTTTATTGATATAGTTCAGTGCACAAACATAGTTAAATGAGTCATAGGAGTACAAAAAGGCAAACTTGGTTTAAGGGCTTATGTCCCTGACAAAGGCCAGATTTTTTTTTCTCTGCAGCTGATGTTAACCATTTGAAAGAAAAATTATGCTAGTTATACTTACCTTTTTTTTTTTTGTACCATCTTTTAAAAGACAAAAGTATTTCCAATTTCAGATTGGAAATACTTTTTTACTTCTAAAACAGGCATCACTTCTTGCCTCTTTTTTTTTTTTTGGTTGGGTTTTTTTGAGCTTCAGAGTTCCCATTACGGCGAGGAATATTTATACTAAGGAGAAAAGCCCCCTTGGAGTTTCATATCACCTTGATGATTCAACATTCAGTGAGCAGAGTTTTTTTTTTTTTTTAACTTAGTCACTACATTTCTTGAACTTTTTTAGTTTCCTCATATTTTACTAATGTATGAAATGTATGACCATAGTAATGTCTATGGTAAGGGCTACATATTAAAACAAGGTGTTTAAACACCTTGAAGCTTAAATTATAACTGTGTGTACTACTGTTCTGCTTAGCTTCTGTCCAAGCTAAGAATAACCTTTCAAAGTTGACAGAAATAGCTGCAGAGAGATCTTTGGTTTGCGCTTTTTGGCTTGTGATTTTTACACGTGCACCGCTGGAATGTGGGAAGTGTTGTTAGTCAGCAGAGGGGAAGAATTTTCTTCCATCCAGAAGGGGCACGGAAATACAAATAGGTTTTCTTTAATTCATTTGTTTAGTTTGTGGAACTAGGAGATTGGACTAGGGATCCAGTCCCATCCAACTTAATTATTGACAATTAATGTTAGACATAAAGCAAGTCCAAGCTGGTAGGATCTTGGTGTTTTACCAGCCTGGGATTTCCATAGCTTCCTTGGACAGAAAGCAGCTTCCTTCAAGTCCCGAGCTGGTGTTTCCGACCTCCAGCACAGGAAGGCAAGCGTGGCCGCAGCGGTACTCGTGAGGTGAGTGGCTGTTGCTCTGAGGAGGCTGAGAGCACCGCGGTTGGAAGTGTGTAATGACATTGGTGTCCCTCAGGGTGCCTTGATGAAAGAGAAGAGCACTTCTCTGTGAAGTGATGTTATTTTGGTATTTTAAACCCTCCCCAAAGTGGACCTGTGACTTCATCATTGAAAAAAACCCCAAGTGCTGCTGCTTTAAAACTGAGGCAGACACTGGAGGGCTGTCGTGCCTGCGTTTGCCACCTCCCCCTGCAGCCCTCGGCCCTGACGGCTGCTGTCCCCGGGGTTAGGCAAGGCCTGAGGGGAAGATTTACCAGCAAAACTGCCGTTTCTTTTCTTGTCACCGAGTTACAGGTTTTCTCACGATGTGGCTTGGGCACTTCTCTAACCTGCCACCTTGTTCTCTTTTAGGAGGTATCTGTGGTGCCAGGATCATGTCCCTGGGTGGGAGCTGAAGGAGGAGTAGCAGAGGGGAAGCTCCCTGATCTTTTTTTGCTGCCCCAGACAGCAACAGGCCTTACACAGTCGATCGTTGTTGCTCTTTTAGTTGTCGGTCTGGGGGCGTGCGCGTGGCTCCGACCCTCCTCTGCCTCCCCTGCTCGCGCTGCTCGAGCGAAGCCGGCAGGGCGCTCGCCCTTGCTCCTGCTGCCCAGGCTCGGGGCGCCCGCGCGTGCCCCGCTCCCTCCGCGCGCAGCGCCGCCTTCCCGGCCTTGCGGGCCGCGGAGGGGGCCCCTTTCCTCGCAAAGCAGAGCCGCGCTCCCAGCCCGGTTAAACCTTCTCTGCCCTTGACCTGACAGTGCTGCGGAGAGGGTGAATAAGTAAGCACGCTGTAATGTAATCCCGTAGCGCTGCACATTGACACTGTTTTTCTGTCTGCTTCTAGGGATATTCTTTTAACCATTTCAATTTAATATTTTTTAGTGCATGTTAATAACAGTAACCAAGTTATAGCTAAGATAGAAGAGAGTTTGTAAACATTTCTTTGAGAGAGACATAGGTATTTCATATCTTTTCATTTTGCAGTATCTTGTAGCAAGTAGCCCCTTGGCATGGTGTTGTTTTTAACCATTTAAAACCAATGAGATTGTCCAAGACCTAAATGTGTTGAAAAAAATGTTAGAAAATCAACACAGAATTCAAATGTTTAACTGGAATTATGTAAAAATGACCATGTGGGAATCCAACCTGATCATCTTGGTGAGTTCCATATAGAGAACCTGTTTAACCACAGGTATTTCCACAGCTGAAATGACCACAAGTGTAATTAGAACAAACTCAGAATTTCGATCTTGCCTATTTCCAACGGCAAGTTTCACACAGGAATTTATATCCCAAAGTTATCCCACTGCCGTCTTAGTTTTTCTGAGTAAGCATCACTTCTCAGATAGAACTGGATTTGGAGTTTCATTAACTGCCACTCAGTTCTGCAGCCATCAGGCTTAATCATAAAAGGAAGTTAAAAGGGAAAAGAGTTTTTTTTTTTTATTTATTATTCTCTTTTTTGCAATTAGATGCATCCTCAAATTCTTAGAATGAGCAATCATTTTGGATAATTTGGTGTAGTTTTTGCTTAATCTGTTGTCAGATCAGTATCTAGCTATTAACAGAAATATATCACAAACTAATCCTCATGTTAAAAATATCTCACTCAGAGGAACTTAGTTTCACTATTTATAGTTATTTGGGGTTTCAAATTGTCACTTCCAGCAAAAAGCAAGAGTGAAAGAAAAATAAGCTTGAAATTTTGGATTAAATCCTTTTGCATTAAACCCTTTATCTTGTTTTTACATTGCTTTTCAAATCTTTATTTAGATTTTGTTCATTCCTAAAATGCAATAGCTGGGTTGTAAACGCCAAATGTCGCTTTTTACTGCTGAGGTTATGTTGTTTCTTTCTTTTTTTTTTCTTTTTTTTCCTTTTTTTTCCTTTGTTTGATTTGACTTGTTTGATTGTTTTTCTTTGCTTTGTCACAAGCTGATACAATCTGCAGTGACACCTTGTGCTGCCACAGCTGCAGATTAATTGAGAATTGCACTGGTGAATCACATGGAATGGAATTTTGGCTATGAATGAGACTTAATATTTTCAGAGAAACTAAAAAGAAAAGTTATTGCTAACTCTGCATTTCTATTAGTTTGGTAATGTCAAGATAATAGAACTATATCCCTAACTGCTATCCTCTTGATAAAATTGCTTTTTGGACAATTATAGGAAAAAATCAGGGAACAAATCCTCAATACAAAATAAACTGAGCACAAAATACTTTAGTGATTTGTAGAGTGAATAACAAATCACCTCAAAGCAACGGGAAGTCATAATCCCATTTTATTTGATAGATTCTAGGTTTCAGTTATAGCCTTATCTGTGTTATATTCTTGTGTATATGAATATAAATAAATCATGGAGGGTTGGTTTCATTCTTAAATTGGTATTGACTAATGTAACTCTAGTTCTGGAGGAAATATTCTGACTCTCAACTGAATAAACTATAACACAACAGTAGCTGCCAAATTCTGGGCACAGATAAATGGAGCTAAAATATGGTAAGAGCAACTGAGGTGTTGTGTCTGAGTCAGAATTTGGCCTGGTAGTATTAAAAAAAAAGTGAAAATTATTTTATGGCTGTCACAGATATTCTCCCTTCTTTCTTGTTCATTGATGTTGAAAAAGATGCAGGTTTCAAATATCTATCCAGTTGGGGTTGCAGTCAAATATCTGGTTTGTATTAATGCTGTTCTTCATCCGGGTATATGGTGTGGGCATCCTGAGGGCATCCTGAGAAAGGATGGAGATTTTTCACTCCTGTTGTTTTTGAAATTTTGGGAGGATAACAAAAGAGACAGTTTTCAACTCCAGTGTTAGCCAGTGGTTACTGTAAAGCTATGGGCAGGAGCAGGAAGAGATGAAGGAAAGTGGTGGCATATGAAAACTCTTCAGAAGCTTCTATGTTAGCTGTTAGCAATTTCCCCCTTTATAGTGGAGAAGCTTTTTTTTCTTTTTTTTTTCCAAATAACCATGACTCAGTACTTTAAAACTATGAACATCTTAAGTTCCACAAAAGAGTTGTAGCCACCTGAAGACAGTCCAGACTTCAGTATTTCTCAGAGAAGAAACTCATTAAAATTGTCAGTCTCCACAGCTTCCATCCTCTGTCCCATAAACTCAGTAGTTTCAGAGGTTTGTGAATTGACCTATATATTTTCCAATTCTTCTATTCCCCCACCCCATTTTTTTGTTTGTTTTTTAGTTTTTTAATAGGTGATTTAGAGCCTGAGTGCATCTCAGATGCTTCTTGACTTGCTGCTGCCCATTGAGGTAGAACTGTGACTGTAAAATCTTGGCCGTGACTTTGAAATTCTGGGAAGGAAATAGCCTGTAAGTCTCCTCTGCCATTATTGGAAAATATTGTGGCTGCTCTGTGCCAGAAAATGTTTATGTGTTTATCCTCTGTTTACTGTACCTGGGTAGTCTCCAACAGATGAAAGCCTGGTCATGTTAGACTTCCTTGATGCAGGACTATGTCCATTTTCCTTTACTTAAGTATTGCCTAGGAATATAAGGTTGTCTTTCCAGAAATAAAAAACAATTTAAAAGCTTCTCTTAAATCTGCTTTTTTTTTTCTGAATAAAAGCACAATGCTATGCCTGAGGTAACTACTCAGTAGAGTCTTTAAGAGGACTAATGCTTTTGTTAAAGGATCATGCTTTCAATAGCATTATGTTTAAAAACACTCTTAAAAATCAGCAGCTCATTATACTTTCTTTAACTGAAGCTATGATCCTTATTACATGAAACACTGCTTCTCCAGGTAACTTTCTTTCTTTAATGTATCCTAATTCAATAGCTTGCATGTAGAGTTGGATTTTTTTGCAAGCAGAGAAAGGATTCACAATGTTGGTGTCTGTTATAAAGGATCCAGCAACTTTTAAACTGTCATTTACAGAATTTATGTTAATATATTTAGGGTATATATACCATACACTCTTAACACTGGAATGTAAATATAATTAACTTAATAGTAAAATAACTCTCTACTCCAGAAGGAAACTATTAATTTAAATAGCTGAAGCTCAGTAAGGTGTTCCAAAGAATACTAACTTATAAATGTTTTATTACTTAGGATTATAGTGTACTAAATTGGGAGAAGCTCAAAATCTGCAGGAGAATAAATGTAGTTTAAATGCACATTGTGTTTGATGGCAGTAGCAGTATAGGCTGTTGAGCTGTTACATTCTCATAATATTTCTACTTTTTTAAAGAATAAAAATTAGGACTTTTTTCAGTGTGCACAGTTTTATTTTGACCAGCTGGAAGGGAAACTTAGAGATTTTAGGAGAAAGTGAATTTGGAGTGAAAATAGAAATTTAGTGGCAGTAGTTGTAGGCTATGTTCAGTAGGACTCTGAGGTTTTGCTTTGATTAAGTTCTCCAGTGGTTATAGTCATCATGTCGAGTGTGCAGAAGAAGACACCATGCAGTAGGACAGAGGGAACTCAAGCATGTGTGCCTTGTGTTATAACATTGCTCAGGGTTGAGCTTTATCCCCAGTGAGCAAATTACCATGCTAAATCTGAATATCTGCAATTCTCAAAAGGGTAGTTATTGTTAAGGGCTTCAGATGTTGCCACTGTTCTGTTTAAATGTTCACCTAATAAGTCAATTAAACTGCTTTTTCTGCCCGAGTTTGGAGATGCAAGTCAGAGTGACAACAGAAGATCTTGGCAGAACACCTTTACAACCCAAGCTGTGATCTGATTATCACATTACGTGGACACAGCAGGGTTTTTGGGCAGAAAAGCACTGCTGAAACGTGCTAAAAGCCGAGAGTGAGAATGCAAGTTGCACACGTTAGTGAAGTTTAAGAACACAAAGATTTAAAAAGCAGTCAGTTTCTGAGGTCAGTTAGGGAAAAAATAAGGTATATTGAAAAATCTAGCATGTGTCCTTGTTTTGGTTATAAAGAAGGAAGTATGTCGCTCTTCTCTGGAAGAGAGAGTTGGGAGTTTGAGCTGAAAATGCCTGGTTGGGGAATTACAATATCTGCAGGAAACCTGGGAATCTTTCACAAAACACCAAGGAGCTGCCCCATGATGCTGCTGAGACGCAGCTTGCACTGATGTGCTGGGTGCCCAGATGTTGCAGAGGATGAGGATGTGGTAGGTGGTGCTGGGCACTGAGGTGAAGCCTTGTGACAGGTTGGGCTGAGGAGGAGACTGTCCTAAAGCACGTGCTTCTGTGGGGCCACATCAGAGACAGCTGCGGCTAAACTTTGACCTAAGGTCCTTCAGCTTGGGTATCGTATCTGTTCAACTAAAATGCTAATCTCTGCGATAGAAAATTGGTCGGCACTGCTGTTCCTCTACCTAGCTTTTTTTCATTAAAATTTACTTCAGAAGTACAAAAATCCTTATAGATGTCTCTGTTTGTAAGATAAAAATTTACTTCTCTCCTTAATGAAAGTAGATGATTTCAGCTTTATACCAGCTAACGGTGGAGGTTGGAAGGGACCTGTAGAGATCATCTACTCCTAATCACATAATTGAACCCCTTGAATTGAATAAAATAATTAGCAAAGAAATTGCAAGTCTAAACTGATTATTAAACAAATAATCTCACATACTGAGGGTTAAGCAATATCAGTGTGTGTCTATCTGCAATGGAACTGTTCAGTAAAAGGGAAAGTATGTATTGAAATGGAAGATGAATGTCTCCAAGAGGAACTAAGATGGAGACAGTGTGAAAATGTGCAAATAGAAGTGCAAAGGAGCCTTCGGAATGACCAGATTCTGGTTGTTCTGTAAAAACCGGATAGCTCAGAAAGCCAGGAAGCAGTGTGAAAGTGAGGAAGCAGTGTTTTGCTCATGATGAAGAGAGAGTAAGTAAACGAACATCAGTGTCTAAGTAAAGATGTATTCAGCCTTCCTGGAACAATTAATGTCAGATCTAAGGAATGCTCTCAGAAAATTGAAATGAAAGGATACATCAGCACAGTAGCAACTTGAGTTTTCAGTCTTCAAAGATTATCATTTTCTGCATTGGTACAGGAGTTATTAAACATGACAATATGCAGAGAACAAGTGATGTTTCCTTGAGTTTTATGAAGGAATGAGTTGTTCTCCTGTGAAACAGTGGCATGTAATTAGTGATGGTCACAAAACAATTTTAAGTTTGTTAAAGAATTCTATTCAAATGCTTCTATTTCAAGATAGAAAACAAGCAGTAGCTCTTTTTTGGGGGTATGCAATCACTGCAAATAGATTTATGATCTTCATTATATGTAGTACTTTTCAGCTGCCAGTAACAGGAATGGACCTCTTAATTCAGAGGTGTACTTGAATATTTCTAATAGGACTGGTAGTTTCATAGAGATCAGACATCCAGTCTGTAGTATTAGGTTAAGTTTCCTTCAGAGCACAAACTTGGTACAGCAGAAAGATTGGCTGCTTGCTTGCCTTGCCCTCATTATTGAAGGCTCTGAGTTAAACACGGTGGAGCTGATTGGAGGTGGAAAAGAAATTTGCACTTTTTGAAAAGGTTGGCACTGTCAGTCCTGAGTTTAAGCTTTGTAAAATGTTAATATTTGTTTAAAACCAAGATACAGGAACATGCTGAGCACTCTGGGACTGAGCTGTGTGAAATCTTTTATACTCCAAAGTCATCGAAATACTGAAGAGGCAGAGATGACTGAGCAGTGGCTTCAGCCTTACAAATACACTATGGATTTATCAAGGTATTATTCGTAAGTCTCAGTGTTCATTTTTGCCTTGGCTAATAAAAGAGTGGAGTCTTAAGAAGTGATGTACTTGTTGGTACAAGTTGATCAGTTGGTAAGACTGAAGTTCTGGACCTTGGCCAAAAAACAAACAAATGGCAACAAAAACACCCTCACCTCTGCATCAGCTCAGAAAGCAGCCTGTCTGAGAACACAGCTACGGCTGTTCATGAATCCAGTGTGGTCAAAGTATCCTTTGGCCAAAGGATTCTGCTTTCTACAGTTTCAAAAGGAAAATTGTGCACAAATGACAAGGCCTCCTGTATGGAATGTGGTCTTTAGCCAGATTTTCTTCTTTAGTTGTATTTACAAATTTGCCTTTCAGGTGAGAAAAGGAGATAAATCTACTGCTGCAGCACTAGCACCACAACAAAATCTTTTTAAATACAAAAAGTACAAAATCTTTTTGGCAGAGACAGTCTCCTCCTATACCAGGAGAAAGAGAATCTAAGTGAAAGGTGTCAAGCACCTTAATTGGTGACACACCAAGTACCTCATTAACAGATCTTAAAGTTCATGTGTTTTAACTGCCATAGCTTGCTCTGCTACAGGCATTTAAGGTTCTTTTAGCACAAATCTAATTCTTAGAGGACTTGTTTTTTACAGAGACCTGTCTAATGTGATACAGGTTTTCCTTGTTTCATTGTTTTAAACTTATTTAGGCATAAGAGAAGTGTAGGAGAATGGAGAGGAAAGGCAGAAGAGAGAACATCTAGCTGGTCCTTGTTACTGGGCTACTTCCTTTTGAACAGAGAGAATATAAAACCTCAGAGTCTGAGAGTTGAGAGTAAATATAGGATTCAAAATCCAGAGTGTTTGCTTCTAGGTTGTACATAGCACAAAATACAGAGGGGGGATAAGTGAGGAAAAAGAGAATCTTAAAATCCTTTAGTGCTTCTTTGCTCTTCACTTATTCCACATGTGTGAAGTTCAAAAATTCCTTGTGCGTGATATGATAAAGTTTTTTTTTTTTTTTTTTAATCCTAACCCCTACCTCTAGAGGATGTTGCTAAAATCAGCTTCTCTTTGAGTAAATATTTTGAGTTTTCCTCAGTGTTTCTCTAAAGTCCTATGTTTCCTGTGTGGAAAAGTGATTCTTTGTTTTAAATGCTAAGTAGCTTTTTATCATATATGTTTTATCATACAGTTTTAACAGCGTTAAACTTGACTGCTGTTGCTTTCTAATTTGGATTCTGGTTTGCTCCTATCTTGATCTGTAATTTAATATTTCTAATACATCTCTTATTGCCAAAAAGCTGTTGCATGCTCTAAAATGCTCAGTTAACATTTAGAGAGAAAAGAAATGTATACCCCCCCAAACTTTTGATTCTGTTTTCTAATAAGCAGAGAATGCATTGGGGTATTTTTACAGATATTAGATAGGAAAAGTATCTGGTTTATAAATATGATACATTTGCTACGAGTAGAATGACTCTAAATACTCTACATTTTCCATGAGCTCCCATCGTGGAGGGATGGTGGACATACCTTGAACTGAACAGATGTCCTGCTGGTACCCAGTTTTCAAAAGAACTTCAACTTTCACGTGAGGATAAGAATTTTGCTTGTGTAAATCAGTGCAAAAATCAACTATAAAATCTGTATTACAGATTACTGGCGTGAGAAGATCAAAACAGGAACTGCCTGTCTAGCTTAGAAAAAGAGAAGGAAAAGGTAATATCCACAACTCAAACAGCAGTATCAGCCACATCATTTTCCACAAGAACATATAGCAAAATAAGTATCAGATTAGTTAATCCCTTCTGAAGTTCTGAACCTACGTATGTAAACTGGGCAAAGTTTCCACTGGCTTTTAGGAAGTCTGAACATCTTAGCAATTTTTATGTTAAGTTAGTCTCCCTAAGATGCCCAGATGTGATGCTGTAGTATTCCTGACAATACAAATCACCATGATTTTGGTTTGGGATTTTGTTTGTGTCTTCTATAGAAGTCATCTATTTGAAAATAAGATACAAAAATTAAAGTGTTTTTCTGACTGAATGAGCCTTTTTAGAGATGCGCCTCAATTTTTAGTGTCAGTATAAAAGTTACTTTATCTTTGCTGATACTATATAAAAGCTATAGAAAATTGTGCAGGTTGGCTTTCCAGAAAGCAATTTCTGTCACCAGGAGTCATTGCAAACATTAGGTCTTTGGTCCTGATCTACCAGGTCACTTAGTTAACAGGGGCTTTTCAGTCTGTTTGACAACATTTCTTAGGAAGACCATAGTAAGTCTATGAGTGATAATCTACAAGTTCAGGTTTATTGGAATGTGATTTTGATGGAGCAGTAGCAGAGGCTTGAGATGATATGGTATTTTAAAGGGTATGCCAAATTAAAGCAAGATTTTAAAGGCAATCTTCAGAGATAAATTGCACTCTCTGAGATTATGGTTCTTGGCTTGTGTATTTTGAAATTTCCACTTTGGAACTTCAAGATAATTTCTCTATCTCAGTCCAGAACTAAAGTACTCCCCTTCAACCATCCTTCCTGTATTTGCCTGAAGTTCCCCACATTTAAAATAGTATGAATGCTCTGAGATTAAATGGCCTCTTACAGCTTGTATTATTTCTTATTTCCAGTGCCTGATGTTCACACCAGTGCAGATTTGCCCTAGCTGTGTAGGATATGGGCTATATAAGCCAGGCTTGCAAGTGGGGAGTGCATTGCCTAAAAGAGGTCGCTGTGTGTGAGTAACTCTGTTTCTTTGGCCCTGAAAGGTGACTGCACCAAACAGATCCTGCAAAATATTTATGTGAATATGAATATTCTCATATTACAGCTAATTCAATTGCATACTTTTATGAATTATGAAATACTTCATTTAAAAATATCTACTAAAACTGAATGCTTTTACTCTCCAAGAAGATTGCTGTAGTCAAGTTAAACAGAGGGTTTTTCCTGATTTTTTTTTTTTGTTTATTAAACTGGTTAACACTGAAGAAGCATAAACTTATTTGTGAATGCTTAAAGAAGTGTTTTGTGAATGTTTGAAGAAGTGATTTATCTTATTGTGCTGTACTCTAATGATGTCAGTACTGTATTCATTGTGATAAAATTCAAAGGGAAGTAGCAGTCTGTTGGGAAGATAATTTGAGAAATGAATCAGTGTGACTCAAAAATGTAGGTGTTAGGGTGACAGCTAGTTTCAGTTCCTATAAGTACCTGTTTTGGTAACAAGACTAAGTAGCAAATGGAAATAAAAGTTTTTCAAAGAATTTAAAAGCAAACACCATCTTTATAGAACTCCTTGCAAAGAAAAGGAAGGGCAGTATGTTGGGCTTGTTTGCAAAATGATCTCTATAAATGAGATTCTTGTTTTCAGCGGTACTAGCACTGAAAGGCTTTTTGCTATTTCCTCTATAGCAACGATGCATCAAAACCTAGCAGCGTATCCTGCCCATTGACAGTGATTAACAGTTTGCTATTCCAGTGTATGTTGCCATTTTTACTTCTTTCCCTTAAAAATACTTTCAATATTTTCTGTAACTTGTGTTCTTATTATTTTGCTCATAAATATTTTTTTCTGAATTATGTGTACTTCCTGTTAAAATGTGATAAGTTTTTCATGTGTCTTTGTAACACTGGATTTAGTACAACTTAGTACAATTTGTGACTGGGATGTCTCAGTAATCTAACCATGTTATTATATTTAACTGATATAAGTTTTTTTTTTTTAATCTGCGTGTCTTACTACTCATTTCTTAAATCCATACAAACGTTAGACAAAAACAAGACTTATTTAATGTCGCTATGTATGTACATTAGAGTAATCCTATTATATTGATATTGTTTTTTATAACAATATTAGAAGGTAATACTTGTTATCATAATGTGATATATGTCACAGCCACAAGAGAAAGGAAAATAAGGCAAGAATTTGGTACAAATTTAAGATGTTCAGAGTGGTTTAACTTGGGCAAGTATTAGCTCAGACAAAATGACTGTAATTCTATTTTAAGCTGACTGTATTTCATTTTCTGACGCTTCAATATAAAATGCTTAAAATCCCTTTCATGCACCTATAATATATTAAAAATAATTACTTTCCTGGAAGGTAAATGAGCATGTTAATGAGAAAGGACTGGGAAATTTATTACGGTAAGCTATTGCTTGAGTCTGCAGTTCTGCTTGCAGGTTTGTGTGGGAGTTGGAGCCAGTACTCCTGAGCAGGGACCCGCTCCGGTGTCGGAAGGAGCTCCTGGTGGCTGGGGGGAAAGCGGGATCCCCAGTGAACTCATTTGCTATTGAAAGTGCTCTGAGCAGAAGCAGCCTTTAACTTGCATTTGTTTCCAGGGCAAGGATCGTGTAGTTGTTACCCCTCTCCTCAAGAATCCAACTGCCGATATCTATTGCACGTTCAGTAAAACTCGCAGAGCAGACTAGGTTCTGCTGCGCTGTGGTGTAATAGAAAGGTAATGGGCTACACAATAGATTAATAAGACTTTGGAGTTGCAAAAGCATTAAGTCAGTTTAAATCTACTGGTTAAGCTGCTCAAAACTGTTAATGCCCTCAGCTCGAGAACTGTAGCACCCAAGCGTGGCTGGCCTGGCCTAAGCCAGCTGTGAGGTTGCCTTGTGCTCATGTTCCCTTGCTGCAGCAGGCTGGGAAGTGTTATCTATGGTGAAGTGTGAAGGAAAACGGTTAACAAAGCAACTGCTTCAGCAGCAGGTGTCTGGTTTCCTGCATTTTACAGATCACCAGGGCTCTAAATGGGGGGCGGCCGCGGCCGGCTGGGCGTCCCTGCTGCCGCCGAGCGCCGGTCTCGGTGTGGGCCCGGCCTGGCTGCGCGCTCCTCCTGCGGGTGCTGCTGCCGCCTCCACCCGCGCGAGGAGCGCGCCGGCTCCGCTCCTCGGCGGCGGCTGCGAGTCAGAGCTGCCGCGGGCCCCGGGTCCTGCATTGGCTCGGGGTAACACAGCTGAAACCCCAGGGGGAAAGTACTGCTGCTGCACGGTCTGCTTAGCTGCTGTAAAGGCCTTCTAGTGCCGAGGTGGCATGTCATGTAGAGATTCACGTGACGGTTGCTTACTTCAGTGGTTTTGAAAATGACAATGTTGTTCTTTGTTTGTTTTTTTTTCTCATTCTTTTTGAACCCCTGTTTTATATGTGTGTGTTTTTTTTCCTCTGCCTAGACCTGGTTAACCATTTCTGTGAACAGGTCCTCAATTTTTTACTTTGTCCCTACTTTCCTGTCGTAGCCCCATCTTCCCCTGGTGTCGACTCCGTACCCTTACAGCGCACAGGCAGTCAACACGGCACGCAGAACGCGACCGCGACCTTCCAGAGGGCCAGCTATGCGGCAGGCCCGGCCTCCAATTACGCAGACCCCTACCGACAGCTGCAGTATTGTCCTTCCGTTGAGTCTCCGTACAGCAAATCGGGGCCAGCCATCCCGCCGGAAGGGACCCTGGCTAGGTCACCTTCCATTGATAGCATTCAGAAAGATCCCAGGTGGGTGAAACCTTACTTGTCTACTCTTTCTTGCTTGTGCGAAGGTTTATAATTGCCCTTTCTTTCCACTGTCTTGTATCACCAAAAAAAAAAACGTTTTGTATATTTTAAGTACGAGATTTTACTTGCATAACCATTGTTGTTCGAATGCTTTACCTCAAAAGGCTCTCATGAGCTCTCTTGTGCAATGAAATGATGGGTGTGATCCAAGTATGTGTGTTTAACCTGTTTTCAGCAGTGTCGCCCCTCTAAATCTTCTGAAAAATAATTTCCTCAGAAAATGAGAGTGGTGGTATGACTGTTTTAACCTCTGAACCATTGTAGATTGAATTTTCAAGTTCCTCCTCGGGCAGAAGTTCTTGCAGTTGATGATTTGTCTCCAGTTAATACCTAGTGCTACATAAAAGAGTACTCTGGTATTGAGACTAAGAGAAACATGGGAGCAGAAGGCAGTTGGGTTTATGCTTTGCCTTATGAGCTGTTCAGGCTTCTCGTGCTAGTACAGGATAGCAGCATGCATGTACTACAACTAATTTAATACGCATGCATTTCAAATAGATAGCACCAAGTGTCTTCGGAGATTAATATTCTGATTTGAAGTGTACCTAGGGAAGCTGCAAGGACAAAACTTTATAGCCAGGTATGCAGGCAGTTTCAAAGAAGAGTTTTCTGGCATGTGATTTGGTTTCCATGATGGCTATAGTTGAAATGCTAGGTGTAGTCCTTGGTGTATTTGGTTTGTTTAATTTTTGGCTGGAAAAAATGTCAGCAGGGTTTTTTTTGCAACTTAAGTTTAAAGCCATTGTAAATGTTAATTTATACAGAGTTTTCTATGGCAGATGGTGTTTTGTGGGCTTTTTTTCTGATTTATTTTATTTTTTACATGAAACTTAATGATGGGACAAGTTTTTGGGTTCACCTAAGAAAAATGCTGGAAGCTTTTAAGCAGCAGAATGAAAAGACTCCTCTCCTCCATGCATTCATGACCTGATTAATTTACATTCCAGAATATCAATGTTCTTGGAGAAAAAGAGCTTTGCTTGGTCATTATATTGTTTTCAATCCTTAGGTCTGAATTAAAATAGAGGAAGAATGACTGTAATCTGTAAGAACAGTCCTTGGGAAAAGTGTGTTGATGATAGTATCCATGAAATGTCAGAAATATGTTGGACATATCTTTTCTGGAAGGGATTGTCTCTGTTTAGCTGATTTGCTATCATTTTGAGTGTTTGTCAGTGACTGCTTAGGATATGTGTTTGTAAAGTGTGAGGGTTTTTTTGTTTTGTTTTGTTTTTTAAATAGCTTTTTCATTCTATTGCTTTTTGGTTCTTTCTCTCCGTGTGGTGTCATTTGCACAGCAGTGTGTCCTACAGGGAGTTTACACACATTGATTTCTATATGTAAAAAGAGAGAGTGCAGATCCAAATATAAGTTGAAGTCAATAAACTCTTTAGAGGGAATCATTAAATAACCTTTTTATTATGATTATTATTAGTTATAATTATGATGATTGATTTGGTATTTTTAACTAAATATTTTTGTGATAGAGGTTTGTATTCCACTGTAATATGTTTCTGCCAACTTCACTTTCATTTATTTGTCCATGGACTGTACTGCCTAACTGCCTAATGTTCTGCGCCTGCCTGCTGGTGGGGCTTGATTCTTATGAAGGGATGTCAGGGGCACTACTGATGTGTTCCCGCTAGGCAGAATGCTTGGGAACTCTCCCTGCAACGTAGCCCTTGCTGACCATTCAGATATTAGAAAGAGGCTGAAAGATTGGACGGAGAAGAGGGAAAAGCAATAAAAGCAGTCGGGAGACTTTCAGCATATTGATTTTTATGGAAAGACTGACAGAGCTATGAGTAAATGACAAATGGGGAAGGACAGACAGACTTTACAGATGCTTGAAGAAGCAATAAAGGAAGGAAGGAAGGAAATTATTTAGCATAGGACATGCAGGTATAATTAGAAATAGTGGATTTAATTAGGAAAAAGAAACATGAGGCTAAATGTAAGACAAACTTTCAGTAGCTGTGTTACCCCACTGATCAGCAGTGTGCAGCTTAGGCTGAAACCTTAGATGGCAAGATCATAATAGTCAGTTGATCAATTTGGGCAATTTATAAATCTTGAGTTTCTTTACAGAGCAATTGCTGCTTAAATAAATAAAGAAAAGAAGAAAGAAAAAGAAAGAAGGAAGGAAATGACCTGTACAGTGGATAGATGAGAATCACAGGTGGGAATTACAGGTAGGCACCAAGTCTACCTGGCCAGTCAGAAGTCCAGCAGAGAAGGTTTACTGGAAAACATCATGTTGTAGTATATTCTAAGAGCAGGCTTGGGATTAGGCTACAATACGTACCAGTTAATTCGGGAAGAAGAATAAATGCCGTAGGAGAATGTACATATCATAATAAACAGAGTTTCTGGTTTTTTAAACAATTAGAGGGTTTCTGATACTTTTTTGAATCTTCAGTTCTGATGAGATTTCTATCTGAAAACCAAGATGCTCCTGTAATTGATATTTTTTCCACTGTTTTATCTATAGTATGGGTTACTAATACTGCAGTTTTGCACATGTGTTCTGAGATGATATTTAGCAAAATAAATTTTAGCTCAACATCTGTTCTCCATCACCCAACTCTCATAAAATAGTTTAATGTTCACTAGTAAAAGGATAGGACCCAATCTATTTTTGAAAAGTATCTGTGTTTATTAGTGAGTTTGTGATAATTAATATTTTTTATTTTATACAGCTAGACTCTGATGTATACTGATAAAACAAAGATAGTAAATACTAGATATACATATAATGGGCAAGAATCTGTTTTTTTGTTATTTATATATATTAGATATGGTCTATATTTTTATTTCTAAGTAATAAAACTGATATGGAAAATCATGAAGTTGAATATGAAAGATACAGATACATGGGCATGCTTTTATGTGTTGGTCATGTCAAAAAGAAAAGTAAGTATTCTTTGGGATGTGTTATGAACATGACATGATATTTCATATGGAAAGATGCCAGAGATAGTGGACCAAATGTCTTAGTATTTGTTTTCTAATTGTTATCTTTCTTCTGGTTCTATTGGACTGTGAATGCAGAAATTCACAGGATTCAGGTGCTGGCATGAGATGCTGGGAGATGGCAGAGAGGATGAGGGCAAAGATGGAAGAGGATGGTGGCCAATAGCTTGTGTTGGCACTGACTCGTGAAGAATAACAGCTTACAAGGCAAAACATCATCAGACACTTTTGCATTTTGGAGTAGAGGAAGATGCAGTAAAGGTTGTTTTCACTGTGTCTTTTCTTTCGAAGAACTGGAAATACATTTATTTGGTATTTTCTGCCCTACTTTCATTTAAAATAAATTAATTTGTCCCATAGCGCTAACAAATTATTTGAGGTTCACCCATTTGTAGAATTTAGGGCAACTGGAGAGTCCCAGAAATAGAAATGTTGGTATCCAATTATCAACCTGTGTGCCTGCCAATTTCTCCTCCAAAATACAAGACTGAAAAATGCATGTGTGGTCTTTAATTATTGAGGCTTTGTACTTCTAAGAAACTGTGAGCATGAACCATCGCTGATGAATAATGCTTCCGCATAAGAATTGAAAAATAAGAAGTGAAAAATCATTGTTTACATCTTTCAGCTAAATACATATTAATAAAGTTTCACAGTAGCAGTGGTTTTGCTTGTTTATGTTCTCCCTGTCTGGTTTGATGGGCAGAGTTGACATGTTTCTTTCATTGTTTTGTGACATTTCCTCAGTATTGTGTCCTTTAAGGATTTTAGGCATGCACGTTTTTTCATGGAAAGAAGCTGTCAGGGAGCTAAATAACCAGCAAGAATTATGTTAAAAATGCTCAGATAAAGCTATCAAAATGGAGTTCAAATGTCCATTTAATATTGTAATAAATTACACTTATGTCTATTTACAGTTTTCCTTTATGAGATTTTTCTCTCTCAAGATATGTGCTTTAGAACCCTTTTATTACTTATTCAAAAGAAGTCGGAAAGCTCAGTGACTGCAGATATAAGTGATGCATTTTCTTTTTACAGAACATCGAGCCGAAAAAGACATTTTCTTCCTCTTTTATTAAAAAATAACACTAGCAATAGAGTTATGTTGCAACTATACACAAGGAGGAAAAAAAATAAATGCAGGTGTCTGGTAGTGATTCTTCCATTTATAACTGTCAGAGTACAAGTCAACATAGTCACAGAGTGTTCCAGATGCTGCATGGCTCAGCTTGAATAGACGGAGACGTTTCTGCTCAGTCCTTTGCTTTCAGAGTCTGCATTTTATTTTCTTACCTCTGATGGAGTTCATTTCTTACTAAACAGAGAATGAGGACTATCTACTTTCTTGACCTTTAGATGAACATTTTCTAATTATGAAAAGGAATACTTTGGATCATTGTGTATGGACTATAAATTTCAAAACTTGTTTTGCATTATATTTTGAAAAAAGAAAAAGTGTTGAATTTTGAGAATGCAAACTAGAAATCTTTTTTTGCCTGTAGGGAAAGGAAGCTAGGTAAAATAAAGTCTTGTTAACTTCTGTGTTCCAGAAAAACTTCCTGCTAGGTTTATGCACATAGTCTGAAGCCCGGCCTGTGAATGTTTCCGTAGCACACTCTGCCACGTATTTAATCTCACTTTGTTCCAGTCGTTCCAAGAATTCTAGAAGTGTTAATAGCTCTTGTAAATCTGAATAGCAGGCAGGCGGTAAAACAGTGGTAATGAGATACCAGCAGTGTAAACCTGCGCGGGGAGGTTGGAGGCCCTCATGAGAAGGTGCCTCCGCCTCCATCCGGAGGGCTGTCCCTTGCAGCCGGGCCCTCGTGGTGAGGGAGAAGGCCCGGCAGTGATGCTAGCATCACCGGCCTGTCCAGGTCCTCCGGACAGGCTCCTCTGGAGATTCATCCTTCACTTCTCAGGATCCATCTGGCTGCTCGCTGCAGCGCTGCCTCTCCCGCATCCTGCACTAAACCCTTTTCCTCTGCGCTGTCAGTCATCTCTCTGGTACTGAATTATTTATATGAAGTTAAAGCAGTGCGGGGGGAGAGGGAGCAAGCCCAACTCCTAACTAACCTAACTAGCAAGGAGGCTCGTAGAGTAGCGTACGGATAAGGGATTTGGGGAGGTGTGTTCAGCTGGAAACCTTGGCTAGAGAAGGCTTTCGTTAGGAATCCAGCTTGGGCATAGCAAAATAAACCAAGAGATATCTGATCCAGGTACCTAAATTTTAGGCAAAAGGGAGGAGGCATGCCCAGAACTTGGGAAACCTTCTAACCACATTCCCCTATGCGGGAGCAGTATCTGTCTGTCAACCGCTAACATCCAGGTTGTCTGTAATGACTGAAGAAACACTAAGCATTACCATTATGGTCTCATTTCATGGTGCAGCAGATGTGAATCAGCATGCGCCAGAGTCACCCGTATTTGCTATTTTCCCGTATTTGCAAATTCCTCTGTAGAATTTGTTCCATGCTGTTCGGCAACCTCCTCTCCCTGGGAGATGCTTGCAGAAGACCCGAAATGCACTTGCAGGAATCAAGCGCTGTGTTTCAGCCCGCAAAGCAGTAGTACCTGCTCTGTCTCTTCCATAAATAGTGCGTTTCTACTGATGGCGCAGGAGGCCGCTCCATCCCGTGGCCGTTCTGTCTTTAAAGAAATGCGATCCTGCTGTTAGCGAACCTGCCCGACTGTCATCATAGAGCAGTGTCACTTCAGTCTGTTGCAGTGACGCTGACATTGCTGCTCCGTGGAGTTTGAGTAATGAAGCCAACCTGAGATGCTCACAGGCATTGGCGGCAGTTTTATTTGTAGGATACTTAGGCTATGTACAGGATATAATGTTGAGAGATGTCTTCTCATCTCCTGTTTTGATCAGAAAAGGGCTAGTCCTTGCAATCCCCTGCCTGCCTCGGAAGGTCATTTCTTTCTGCTGTGCCGAGCGGGAGGTGTGCGGTGCAGTTACCTGTCCTTGCTGCAGGGCGTTCGGGGGTAATGGTGCGAGCACCCGAACGAATGGGAAAAATGAAGGCGAGGTCTTCCTCCTTGTGGACAGGAATGGTTTCGCTGCGCACAGTGATGCTCTGCCACTAGAAGAGCAATTGAATCCCTTCCGCTGCATCTCTCTGAATCTGTAGTTTGTTTTAATGGCATAATTTATCCGGGCACGAGCAGGTGGGCTGTGTGTTACCTCCTGTTGTTTGTAGCTCATCTCTGGCTTTGGAAAGGTGCAGCTGAGTTTCTGATGGTGACTGTGTGTCTCGGTGCAGTCCCAGCCTCTGTTTGCCGCTCATTTTGCTGGGGTTCATTTGCAAACTTTGACAGATGCAAACACTGCGTGGTGCCTTTCTGTGATGACAGACTGTAAGAGCCACGAAATGCTGAAGTGTATTTTCCAACCAAACATTAAAAACATGGTTAAAAAGGGGGAAAAATGAGAGAAAAAAATTAAAAAACATGTTTTCAGGCTTTCCTGGGCTCATGTAAGCTGTTACGATCTCTTGGCAAGATAGACTACATAAGAAGCTTCTCAGTAGTGACTCTTGGACACCTCATCTGCAAAATGGGTAGTAATGTGCTTCCTCTTCGCAGGGATGTTGAGAGTCAGTTATAGTTGTAATGTACTTTGGAGTTCAAAGGATAATATTGCTCTTATTTTTTTGGACTTATTTTCTTGGGAAACATGATGGGAGGGAAGGGAACATATTAGGGAGAGGAGATGAAAAATCTTGAAATTTTTTCAAGAAACTTGCGAAAATCAGGGCATACAGCTTGAAATTTTCCTTTTAGAAGAAAAATTTGATGAAAATCATCCCCGGCCCTGAGACATCTGTAGCAAGTAAGTACATAAAGATAAATTGCAGTGCAGAAGTTGTTAGCTTTGGAAACAGGATCTCTGTGATGTTGCAGTAACTTTTTATAAGCAGAGAAACAAAAGCCAGCTAATTTTGTAGCAGTTGCACAAAATACTCCATTAAAGCACAGTATTTTTGTAAGATAACAGTACCAAAAGTTTGAATGTTTTCTTGTTTCGTGCTTTTTTATGTGAGAGGTTAGCTAAAAATAGTGAAGGAAAAGAATAACTGACAACAACTATTAGTCTCTGGCAAAACATTGTAACTGTTGAAAATGGAAAGTGTGAGACTGTACGTAGATAGTTAGGTGGGAATAGACCAATCTCTGGCAGTTCACGCAGGCTCAGAGCCCCAGGTGAAGTCCACCCTCTAAGTCTTCTCTGAGGCATCCTCTCTTCTAGTGAAATATCTCTTCTTTTTCCCTTAAGACGCTGCAACAGTGGTAGGGACATTTGCTGCTTAAGTTGTCTCCCACTTCTAATACTTCGCTGGTTGCGTATCTTCTTGCCATGCAACACAATGGGGAGACAGAGGAGGGACCTGCAGAGCTGAAGAGCTGGGAAGAAGTCGCAAGACTTTCTTAGCCCAAAGCGGGGACACAGTGAGTTCCCTAGCTTACCCGAAGACACCAAAGGTAACAAACATGGAGGAATACAGTCGTGGGAAATGAAGGGGCTTTGCAAACATTGTTTCAAAATAAAAATAGACTGTTTGAGGAAATGACCAAAACGATCCAAAAAAGGATTTAAGGAAGTTGGCAAAACAGTGTTTTTGAATTTAATCTTTGACTTTTTGAAGGTGTATGTTGTTAGCATGAGCAATGGTGTGCTGTGCAGTGAGTTTGGGGTTTTTTTTGTTTTGTTAAATTTTTCAGAGTAAGGTTGATGATCCTTTTGTTCCTTCCATACATGATGTGTTTGATTCATATACTGCTTTTCAAAGAGTTTTTTGTTTGTCTGCTGTTTGATGCCATATTTCTTCCTCAATCTACCTATAAATCTAGTTTTCAGTGGTTACTGTAGGCTGAATTGGAGTGCTTTGAATATGGAAACCTATGTGGAAAGTTGGACCCAGGTAGCTGAAGGGGCTAAGGAAAAGTGCTTCTTTATTTGTGTTAGTGCAAGTGGGAGGAATGAATGTTGGCACTTGACACAGATCTAAATTAGTTTCTTAGTAAATAGGGCTTCCTTGCCTTACTCTTTGTCAGGATCGTGTCAGGTTTGCATGTGTGCTTACCAGTCTACCTTGCTCCAATTCTTTTCACAGATTACTTAAAACAAAAAAAATATCTTCTCAACTCCTTCTGATTCTTGGAAAATTTCACTAACTAAATTCCTATAGCTTTTTTTTCCCTTCATTATCCTTAAAACATTTGGGCTCAGCAACTTCATTTAAAGCCCTGCCAAGTAGCACAGTGACTGCAGGTCTGACGTGCTCATCTCCTTACCAAAATATCTGTCTGCTTTCCTAAAGCTTCTGTACGCCTCCAAACATTAGCAGAGGTTATTGACACAACAGCTTTGCCGTGTGTGGGAGTTGTCCTATCCTTGTTTTATAGATGGAAGAGCTGCAGTGTCGTGTGAGCTTTAAAAATCAAACAAATTTTCTACCTGAGCAAGGAACTGACCTTATGTCACTTAAGTAAAAAGAAAAAAAGATTAAAAAAAAAAAAAAACAGGTTATAGGTGTGGGTTATTTGGTATTTTTTTGGAATTGTTAGTTTATTATTGGCTATGTTATGGTTATGTTATCATCTCCTTTCCCGGCTCAGTATTTTCACCTGAACCTCCCTGAACTCACAGTTAATTTTGTGCTTGCCAAGAGTCAGTGATTACTTCCTCTCACGGTGGGTATTTTGCTGTTAAAGTTAACTTTAATTGAAGACATAACATGTTTAAGCTATCTTACTTGGTTGTAATTCGCATTAAATGATTCACAAATAAAAGCTGCTTCTGTTCTGAAATGTGCTCCTGTAACGACGTAGGTGTTCCTATTGCCATACTTGAGGGGCTTGAAAAGGGGTTCGAAATTTGGGCTTTCCGCTGCAAGAGGATGTCTTTTGAATACGATGCTTTGTATGGGACTACCTTTCACATTTTCTGACAGTTCTTTGATTTCTTCTAATAGCTTTGTAACAGGGAAACTTCAAATGTTCCTGTGTCAGAGTAGTTGTCAAATCTCTTGTCAAATTCTGATGGATCACGGACTGGTGCATAGAGGATCCTTTACATATTTTCGTGTTGGATAGGTACCTCCCCCCCCCATCCCCAGAGAACACAGCAAGTTTTGCTTTCTTTTTGTGTGTGTTTTTTGTTTTGTTTGTTTTGTTTTGTTGTTCTTGTTTTATGAGTTTTTCCCTGGTGGCTTTATTCATCATAACCAAGAATGGAGTTAACCAAATCATATGATTTGACTAAATGGAGGTTTTAATCTGTCATGTAGTTATCTATAAAGAGAGAGAGGGAGAGGAAAAAGAATGAAATCACCTCTGCAGGGCATTTTTTTTTTTTGTCATACACATGGTGTTATCTATTGGATTCTTTCTGTTTATTTGTCAGCAGCTATGCTTTTTTAATGGACACTACGCCCTAACACTGTGCAGGCTTCATCTCCAGCTGCTAAGGGACAGCACATCCCATCAGCCACCGCTTTTCTGCGGCCCGTCTCAGGGTGCCATCCGGTGCATCCCCTCCTCCTGCGCTGTTTACACCTCGGGATCTGCCCCCTTGGCAAAACAAGGGAATGCTGCCCAAAAGCTGCCGTGGCAAGTGATGCAGTCACTTGGGGCTGCCTGGCGCTTGGCGACAAGGCAGAGCAGTGGGGGCACGGCTCCTGCCATCGCCTTGAAGGGCGACCACTTTGGCAGCTGCCGTGCCGTCGCTGGGGGTAATGCGATGCGATGCAAACAACAGGAAACCCCATGAGAAGCTCAAGAGCTGGAATCCGCAAGGGGACACGAGCAGCCACCAGGGTTTCCTGCAGGTGCTGCTGCGCGTGGATTCAGCCGTCCAGTCGGCTAGGTGGAAGTGCCCTTGTCCCGTGCCAGTCATTGCCTCCGTTGTGCGTGTGGGAGCTGAGCCTGGTGCCTGCTACGTCCCAACTCAGCTCTTAACAATGACGTTGACGGCTTACCAGATTAATCTGAGATGTGAGTGAAGAAGCCCTGTCCCGTTGCAGGTTTTGAGACGAAGATCAGTCTGTTACCTAACTGGTATTTTCCTTTCCTGATTTATTTTGAAATAGATCCAGAATTTGGCTTAGAGTTTGAATTTACATCACGTTAAAGCTCTTAGTTTCAGGTTTTTTTAGTGATTTTTTTTTATTTATTTAATCAAGACTAAGTGGGGAAAGGAATCATTAATGCCTGAATGAAGCTTCTAGAATATATTATGAGGAAAAGTTATCAATTCTATTGCTAGAAAGGAAAAAAGGGTTAAAGCAAGAAGTAGAGCTTGCTTTTTTCAGAAGCGTTTTTATGGAGGAAATATTTGAGGAAAAAAATCTATGCATTGCACTCTCTGAAATTGATTTCAGGGTATTAATTATACAGCCTCTACATATAGCTGATTGAGTGATAGGGAGGAATGATAAACCTGGTAGGTGATAACCAATACATTCAAAATAGTAGCCTTTCACTCCTTGTCTTGTCAACTTTAATATAGCCTGGAGGATAATGGAAAATGTGAAATATGTTTTCAGAACTTTAAATAAACTGTTTATTAACTCAATTGCCTATAGTTTTCCAAACCTTTGCAAAATGGTTTGTGTGCATGTGTGATGGGTTTAGTTCCTTGGTTTTACAGGGGTCTCAAGAAAGCCAAATCAGCCAGGGACATTCCCAGTTGTACTGAAGAGAGGTTAAGAGCAGTTTGCTAGCAATGCAAGTTACATCTAGCAGTCTTATCAAAGAAAAATTCCATTTATTTTGGAGCATGACTTTGAATGTAGTAAATACAGGCATGGAAATGAATTTCTAAATGAAGACCATCAGTCTTGATTGACAATGATTGATGCAAATTCATACAGCCCTTTCAGTTTGCATGAGAGATTTATGAAGATAAAATGCTCATTTGACATTTTATTAGATTAACACTAGTCAGTTACAGAAAATTCAAGGAAAGTAGTTTGAGGTTCTGCATTTGTTTTCAGTACAGCTGAAGACTGGACTCTTGCCAGTATATTTTACCCTTCTTCTTTGCAAAACTCTCTATGGAGGGAGAAGAATAAGACTATTAGAAAGGCGTTACTCATCAAATTCACTAAATATGTGCCGCATAAAATACACAGAAAATTTTCTGTTCCTCTAAAATGCCAATATAGTCTCCTTGTACTTCTACTAAATAGTACACATCTGAATGTCTCAGCCCTCAGCCTCTACCAACAGATAGAGCAATTCAGTTGTATGGCTTTTTAAACCACGCCCAGACAAATCGATTCTATATTCAAACAAGGCAGTGATGTTACTTGCATAACTATCTAACTATCTATGAAAAAGCTTGCTCAAAAATGTTGAAATAATTTTTTTTTTCTGCTGTCAGATTTCTGTAGAGTAGGGCTTTCTTTTCAATCTGGATGTTATAGATCCTTTTTAAAATTTTAATTAAACCTATAGAGAAACATGCTTTACACTTTTAAGACTGAAGTTTGAACTCAGTGGTAAAAAAGCAAATGAACTTTTAGAAGTGGAGTGAGTAGTTTTCACGCACTGACATTTGGTTTTGGTTAGTAACTTCAGAAGAGTAATTGCGCTCTTTTGGAAATAAATAGCAGAAACTTGGCAAAATAAATGTCACTTTCGAGTTTTCTGGGAATTCAAAGACCCTGGTGAGTGTGTGGAAAACTCAGAGGGAGAAGCTGAGTAGTAGTATATATGCTGTCATCTCTCTCTGTTTCTGTTACGTGCGGGAAAGAACGTTTTGAGTATTCTTCTCATTTTCCCAGAGCTCGTGTAAAATGTTGGCTTGTAATAATGAATTTTCTTTAGAATCCCATTGAAAAGGAGACTATCGTGAAGATTTATGTACTTGTCTTGATATATGCACATGGTACTGATAATGATGTAACTCCTAGGAAAATGTGCTGGGCAAGTGGAGGCTATGAAAAGTTTTAAGTGAATTACTGGACTGTGTTCCTTTTTAGTTATGTGTGATTCTTGGTGTTTTTTTAATCTTACTTTTGATTTGTTTTGTAAGCAAAGGTAAAATCATGGATATATGCTACTATTTCACTTCATCTTGGTAACATTTAAAAGATACATAGAGATGTCATCTGAGCCAAATGTTAACTGTACTAGGAAAATTACATAAATTATTAAGAAAAGATAAGTATTCTATAGAATGAGGATTACCAAAGCAATAGGCTGGAATCCAGCCTCAAATATATATATATATATATAAAAAGTTCTTCAGTCTCGGTGATTTCTCAAAGTGTGCTAGATATGGTAAATGCTGTTGATGTTACAGATTTGGTAGCGAGTATCCCTCATTTCTTGAGACTGTTTTTATTCTGCTTCTTCAGTAAGGCCTATGTGCGCACCTTGCTTTTGTGGGAAGGGCAGAGGTGGTGTCGGGCCAGGACTGAAGCTCCTATGAGGGAGCGTGGAGGCAGGAGGCTTCTGAGGCAGGAGATCTCGCAGCGTCTTGTTGCTGAGCACAGAGTCCCACGCTCTGCTCTGAGACATTCAGTGCCCGGGATGTGATCGAACTAGCTGCCCAACTCGGTGCTAACTGCATGTGTGTGTGGCTGCTGTGTATACATATGGGAGAGTTCCTGGTCTGTGTATGCAGGCTGTGGAGCTGTACACTTCCTTCCAGTGTAGGGAGGACATACAGAATATGGGCACAAGCAGCATTGGATTTCTGGTAGCTCTCTGTCAGTTTAATTTATTCTTAAGAAACAGAATGATGGCTGCAACAGGAGGCATCTCCTTGCACATCCCCTCTGCTGCTGCTGAGATTGGTTGTGTAGATGTTGCTACCTACTTGGTCTAATGCAGACACCAGCTTTTCCCAGCACTTTTCCCGCAGAAAGCTCAAGTTCAAAGGATGGGGTCTTTCATTTCAGGTGTGGCCTTCAATAAGGGTATGGTTGTTAACCACTGTCCCTGCTTCAGCTAGGGCCATTGCCCATATCCTTGTGTCATCTTTGTAGTAGTCAGTACAGATGACCACTGCATAAACATATACACTACCTATACATACAGATGGCCAGTCAGTACCAATGACCACTGCAGAAATTACTGCAAATGTTATATACCTTGAAATAATTTGCACTTGTTAGTTTTATTGGTGCCAGTGGACATTATACAAAGAACCCAAATATGTACCAGGGAATGGTAGCTTGAGATGACAAAACTGTTCTGACTTGGTTTGTGTCAGCTGCTATGGCTAATATTGCCTGATGCCTGTTCGGGGTTTCACATTTGGAAATCCCTCATGGTATGACATTTGGAAACTCTACACCAATAAAACCAGTGTGTGTATGTGTGTGTGTATATATATGTACATATATACATATGTATATATATATATAATATTTTTTTGCTCCCATGCCTGAGTTTGATTGGAAGAATTTCCAGTTCAAGAGAGCCAAGGGAATCGATAGACTTTGATTCAGTCCTGGCTCATTTGCTCGTATCTCTTAAGATGTGCTTTTCTTGAGAGACCTACAAGTGAGACCTGAACTTGTTTGAACTTTAAAGTTGACTTTGTTTTAACATTTATTTTATTCTCTCAATCTGTAAGCAGATTCTTGCATGTAAAAGAAAAAAAAACACCAAAAAAAGGGCATATGACAACAAAGCTACTCTTTACTAAATGAGACTTAATTGTTGGCTGCTAATGGAACAACTATTTCATTTTGGCTTTGTTTTTATGTTTGATTTGAACAAAGCATTTCCTTTTCTGTAAGGACAAAATTAATCTTGATTATGGTTTTAATTTTCTTCATGAATCCCTTCTGCTGAGGAGTTACAGAATAATTTGAAGTGACCATATGTTCATCACATAAGAAAATGCTTCCTGATTTGGAGCAGGGAGCAGATTCCCAGTGTGCTTAGTGGAGAATTATGTTCTACATAGACTGTTAGAGGAAAAGAAAACAGTCTGTGGAAGCTGGAGAAATTGGAGGAAGGTAATAAAAGCCACTTCTCTAGATTTGCTGGGCAATTCTGGGCATCTCAAATGCCTTGCACTAGGAGAACACTACTAAGGCTCCAGTGAAGAATCGCGCTTGTGTGCGCCTCACCTGAAGACCGAAGAGTTTAGTCTCTGGAGTCCCTAGCGTAGATAGAGTCTTCCTGTCATGTTCACTTGTTTGGCACTTTACTAGATGGAGTTGGATGATCTTTAACTAAAGTTTTTAGTTTAAAGATTTAAGTAAAAATATGTAGAATGACAGACACAGAATTAATATGGTCAGAAAATTGTCATTAACATGTTTAAATTTATCAAAAGGAAGTGCAGGCGAATGCTCAAGACCTACAGTAAAACAGATCTTCATGTGAACTCAGAGCAGTATTCATGGTGGTAAAATTGTTTCTGTTTTGTTAGTGTTCATTCTGAGAAGTCTTTCTATCTCCGAGGCTTGTGATTCCCTCAAAGCTCAGTGTGACCTGCTGTTGGTTGCATGTTGTTGTTTGCTGGTACCTGGAGTTAGTGTTGTGTACATGAAGTGTGGCATGCAGGGATCCCTGTCAAGTTTTGCCTCAGTGTAGTGGAAGTTGCTCCCTGCCTCTATTTACCCTTGCTTTGCTCTTTTTGCTGCATGCAGAGTGGTAAAGCACTCACTTCAGTCACACTCTTGGCTTAGGATTAAGACTTTTTTAATTAATAATTTCTTTATGCATGACGCTTATTTTGCAGCACAGTACAGCATTGAGGGTGATTTTTCTGGGGGTACCTACTAACCTGTGCAATGAAAGCAGAGCAGTTCAGAGTAGAGCTTCATCATCACAAAACCAAGCGCTGTGGGTAGCATGAGAGGGAGGCTGAACTCCCTAAGCCTACCCTGCAGCGTGGTCACACTCGAGCTGCGAGTAAGGCTTCATTCCCCATATTCAGAATAACATATGGCAAAGTGCAACTTAAATTTGGGAGTGGAAGAGAGAAGTGTATTCCTTGATTGACATATTCTTTGTGATACTGCATGCAATTTGGATATGCTGTAGTAAACTTTGGTCGCTATCTTATTTATTACCTGAGTTTTCCTTACCGCCAGTTCCGTTGCTGGCAGAGGCAGGAGCAGCTCTAGCAGAGAAACCCGAATCTGGGAAAACCCCCAAATCTGGTAAAGCAGCTGTGAGCATTGACAGTAGGGCACTGCTTAGAAATTAGTTATGAATTAGTTTAACAGTAGAACCCTTTGTGTGTGTCAGCCTCCTGGGAAACCGTAGTATAAAAGATGCCTGCATTTCATTATCCAAAGCTATTGGATGCATTTAATGCAATTAAAAAGCTTATCCTCACTTACCCTTAGAATTAGCGAGTGGAGGCATAATGTAACGATTGCTAAGAGGTACACAAAACCTGATTACAAGATAGTTGGCATTTGTTTTCTAGATAAGACGTAAATGTTGGCTCAAAGGGATTTTGAGCAAAGTGGGGGCTTTGAGTCAGGTGGGAGCTGCTGCCTCCCCCGGCCAGCCGGCCTCCAAACCCGTGAGAGGAGCCGCGCCGGCGCTCAGCGGCACGCGGGGCCGAGGGCCGTGCGCGAGGGAAACGGGGCACCGGGGGCTCTCCCGATGGGCACTGCACACGTCAGAGCAGCCCCAGTGCAGGCGCTGGACGTGCCGGTGGTTTGTGCTGGTTCTCCCAAGCTCGCTGTCTCCTCGGAAAGTCCCAGAGAAGGCGGCGCTTCCAGAAGAACCAAGCGAGCATTCTAGGCTGCCCGGCCGCGCCGAAGGGACTTAGCACTTAACCGAGTCCTGAGGCGTCTTCACTCTAACCGATCAGGAAAACTTGAAGACAAAAACATGAATTATTAAAATACAGCATTGCAGAGTGCTCACAGTTTTCAGTTTATTTAGTATGTTCTGAAGTGTCTACCTCAGAACATACATCATGTGTCTGTGTCTTCGTTCTGAATTTGCAAAGCAATTTAAATATTCTAAATGATTTTACTCTGTCTGTTGACTGGGAAAGGGTAGACTTTAGCTTGTTCTTTGAATACTTGGTCTTTTTATAATAGTCAAAGCACATACGTAGCACTGGGTAGAAATGGACCTTTCTACAGCTTTTTTGTGACTAAAGAGTCATACCTTAGCGTTTCAGCTTTAACATTAAACATTTAAAACATTAGGCTTCACTTTCGAATACAGGAATACAGTTTCTGTTTAATAGAATTGGAGCATACAGAGTAGTCTGAGGCCTTGAATGTGGCAATTTATGAAGAATAAAATGCTGAGTGAAGGAGGTTTTTCAGTGCTTTCACACAGGTGGGCCTTTTTCTTTACAAGCTAATGTCCTGTGTAATTTTGGATTTGCTGGTTGCTTTGATGACAGTTTACATTTTTCTGTGAAGTAGTAGCTATTAACTTAACATGAGCTTTTCCCTACTGGCTATTTTCCAAAGTTTTGTTTCCACTAAAATAAATAACGCAAAATAGGGGAGGGAATACAAATCCTCACTATTTCTGGCAGCTTTTGTGCTCATTTCCATGGAACCTGAGTGGGGTGTGAGGAAGGAGTGGTGCGATAGCAGCCATGTCTAAGGTAGCTTTGAAAGAAGAGCTCATTTCTGCTTGCGGTCCCTGAGTTACAGGAGTAATTCAGGCAATTTGAAGTTGCTCATAGTAATGTAAAGGCTCTGGCATTGACATCACTACTGGGCACAGAAGAGCTCAGAGGGAACCACATTACCAAAATGAAACTTTCTTTTTGGGTTGGATGTTGCTGAGATGGACACTTTACTAGGAAGTGCTTATCAGTGCACACTGTGTTGGTTGGAAGTGCCTTTTTGTGTTGTGCTCATTTATTAAGGTGGTTAATACTCATCTACTAAAAAGTAGTTTACTTAGCTTTTTAACAGAATATTAGACTGTACAGATGCCTGAGAAATTCAGAGGACTTTTCAGAAAAGATCTGTACTGTTTTGGAGAAGATTTTTTACATCTTCGCAAAAAAAAAAAAAAAAAAAAAAAAAATTAATGAAAATTATTTATTATATTGAAAGTAAGAGAAAGCTCAGGAATAAAATTATTCGTATTTAAAAAAAAATTTTATAATGTATGAGGACACAAAGGATATTTAGTGAAAAATTTCACAAGGACATAAACCTTTTAAAGTGAATGACTAAAAAATTACCTTTTATGTTTGAGCATTTGATCAGATACTGCTGCAGATGGTTATGACCCGTGATAAACACTCTAAAAGGTGCTGTTCCACAAACATATTGCAGTGGAAATTGCTTTGCAACATTGGATATTGAGCCTTAAGCTCCTAGTGTTGAAGAGGATGCCACTTTTTTTGAGGGTAAGCTTACCGGAGTGCAACTGTTCCAAAGGTAACATAGATAATATAACGTATATCTGAGCCAGGATGCCTGGGTGTTAATAAAAGTGCAATCCAAAGCAGGTGGCCTCTGATTTCTATTGCTGAGTATGTGAGGTAGCTGTAGCTGAAAGCTAGTTTGAGCTGTCTGTATAAACTCTAGCTTGTGAATACTCTGAGATTGCCCAGTTCTCAGATGAAAATGATACTAGGCTGTTGAGAAAAGCTATTAGCAGAAGAAGATTTCCCTCTCTGGCTCTCCCAGAGGACGATTTCGGAACGTATGTCAAACTTTTACGTCATCGTTTTCAGGAATTCTGCTACCTATTCTACAGCTAGTGAGTCTCAGATATACATTACTCTTGTTGTACCTCATTCAGTCAGGCCCAGTGACACTTTGCTCTTTCCCCTTAACCCTTCCAACTGTTAATTGAAAAATGTCTCTCAGATTGATTGAGGTAGTATTAAAGTGAGTCAAGACTCACTTAAACAGGTAGGAAGTCAGATTGCTTTACTTCTAATTAGTGCAGCAGGGCACACTTTCTATAATTGGTGATATTGTCCTGAGAAGCACTATACAAAGCTATCTGGGAGTGTTTTCATCAAATTTAGTCAATTGGAAGTGTGTTTTTAAGTTTTTTTTCTTGTTTGTTTAATTTTTAGATTGTTTGACAGACATTGATTCTAAATTTTATTTGCTCAGCTCTTAAAGGTATTTGAATACTAGAGCTTTTTTGTATGTGTGGCATGTGTGGTGTTTGGTACACACGAGTTTATGAACAGTTTCCTGAATTCTAGTATATAGTGCATCCATACAGTATTATCAGGTCAGTGGGTGGGGTAAAAAAACCCAAAGCTGTGCTGTGTATGAGATGCTCTTGTTGCTCCATTTACAGAAATAAAGATTGTGCTTATCCCCTATACCTGTCGTTTTGGCCACAAGTTAAATTCAGAAATGCACCTAGTCCCTTTCTAGTTAAATAATAATAATCTAAGGGTGAAAATGCTGAATACTACGATTGGAATGAAAACCTCAGCAAACTTTAGCTGTGTTGCTGGTGGGAGTTTTGATGTTTAAGAAGTTCTGTTATAAAGGATGGGAATATCATCTCATTTGAAAAGTAGACACCAAGGCACGTAGGCATGCTTTTCACTTAGCACATTGAAAATTATCCATGGGATTATTATTATGTTTTGACACATCTCTTCAAACATTGAAAACAATGAACTAGACTTTAGATTGGAAAAAGTGGTATCTTACTTTTTCCTTTTTTTTAGTTGACTTCATATTATTAGATAGAAAATCCAGTGGTCTAGTAAAGTTTATTCGGACTAATCACTTAGGTTTTTAAAGGATAAAACAAGGTGGTGGATTTTTTTGTTTTGTTTTTCTCCTCCTATCAGTATGAGACTCTGGAGCATAGTGAAAGATCTGTATTAAAATAAGCTTCCCTAGGGGGCTTCGCTGTCATCTGCCTCTTTGCCATCCTCCCACCTCGATATCTTCAGTGCCCTGCTTACAGGCTTCACTTACATAAACTCCAAAAGGGCAAACAGCTTGCCAATCCTGAGTTTCTTCTACTTAAATAATGTATATGTTAAATTAATACTTTGAAAACTTATAAATTAATTATTGTATTGTACCAAATGGAAAGAAAAAAGGCTAGGTTTTTACACTGATAATACTTGCCAGCCTTGTGGGCTGTGTTGCTGCTGGTTTTATTTATGATAAATAAAATCTATGAATCTTACTAGGGAAATCTCTTCAAGATTACTTCAGTTTCTCCAATATATGGTTTTCTTCATCGAATTTCATTTCCAGGTGGCCTGTTGTGATTGCATCATTGCTAAGTGATAATGTAACTGATGCAAAAGATCTCAGCCCCAGAAACCACGCTGCTGTAAGGAGAGGTCAGAATAACCCTGTTCTCCCGCACTAGAGAACCAGGGGTTATTCCAACCAAATCAGCAGAGGGAATGTGGCCCCCGTGCCTGGCAGGGGAGTCCCAGGCGAGTCCCTGCCGGCTGGTTGGGGCCGCGTGAGGCCCTGTTGCCGTGAGGCCCCTGCCCTGCGCGCCGGGCGGCACCGCTCGTCTCGCGCTGGAGCGACAAAACCGGGCGGCCTCCAGGCCACAACGTGGGTGCAGAAACCACATGGCCGAGAACCTCTTAACTTTGTACAACAACCGCTCTTCACGGAGAAGTAAAAAGCGTGGGCGTGCACAAATATTGCCGCCAACAGGAGTGGATCTTCAGTTGGAGAGCCTCTTTATGTAATGAGCTTTTAACAGCTGATGAGGAACATGCTGAACTCATCGAAATACTGCCTGGAGACGCTGCCTGGCCTGGCGGACATAAAGGGGGTCTTATTTTGTGCTTTAACTATTGTGCTATCTCAAAGCTATACTATTTTATTTAGTATTACTGTTGCAGTATCTTTTGACCAAATTACTAAAAATGAAACAGTCTGGGCTATGTTAAGAGTCTAAAATTTGCTTATGAGCAGCAGCTTGATGACTTCCTGCACTTAAAATGATAGCAGTGATTATTAATTAGATCAGTGGAGCAATACTTGGTTAAAAAAAAAGAAAAGTAGGATATTTTTAAATAAAAGGGATCATCTGCTAGCCAGTCTTCAAATATGAATTGTCCTTTTGAAAGAAAATAACTGAGAAGAGCTAGAACTGTGGCTGCTTTTGCTGAAGTCTGGTTGTGCTTCTTTGAAGATGACCAAGACACTCACTGTGACTGTGAGAGCAAAGCTAGCTGCCTTCATTTGCCTCCCGTCCTGACCAGCTCCAAGTCATCCTGCTTGGAGCTGGCAGTGCTGAGTTAGCATAATGTTGTGTCATGTTGCACGTTGCTCTCTGCTTGGGAACTGCCTTGCAAAGATGTGTTGTGCAGGATGAATCCAAAAGCCAAGGACATGAGCTAACTCCTGTGCACTGCCCCAAAGGAGATGGAGTTAGCTCATGTCCTCGGCTCTTGGATTTTTCCAACTTGAGATGACTCTTGGGGTCAGGAGAATACGTCCCAAGGCAATACAGGGACTTTCTCTTCCTTATTAGGTTATGGTAGACATTAAACCTGACTCCTTTTGTGTAACCAGATACACAGGTGACACTGTCACTCTGCAGGCTCAATGTGAGTCTGTACTCTCCTCATGGAAAGTCACATCTTGATTTCTTTGCATTAATTTTAGCTTGTGGGTTTTTTTTTTTTTTTTTTTTTTTGGTTTTTTTTTTGCTTTTTTGTGAGATCTGTGAAGCATTATTTACCTTCCAAAAGTGAAATAAAATAGTTCGGCCTCCTGAGCATTCATTGTCAGAGCTTTGTGGCAGTGTCTGTCTGCTTTCTCATGCAGAGTCATGACTGACTCAGGAGTTTTCTCAGATCAAATTTAAAACACCCCTTCAAGCACATGGTCACTTCTTGGTGAAAGAGATTCCTCCCCAGAATTCATATGTAGGCAGTAACAGAGGGGCCCGGGCATCGCATTGTTCTGGAATATATCCTTCTCCAGAGGGTCTTCAGGATGCAATATTGCCTTTCAATTCTTCTCTGATTCTCTATCAGGTAATGTAAAATAAAGAATGTGAGGATGCTGAGACAACCTGGGAAAATCAAGGGGGTTATTAAAAGAGATTCTGATTGCCTAAGGTGTGAAAAATAAAGTCTGGAAGAAGGGGAAGACATGAAGAAATATGTGTAAATTTATCACTGTAAACTATTTTTCTTTTTTGTGTATATATCCTGAATTGTTTTCCTTGAAGAAAGGGAATGGTTAGATTTCAAACCATAATTCCTCATGCTGGACATTATGGGGGTGTTTTTATCTCTGAGATTGCAACTCCTGATGATATCCATAATACCCAGCCAAACAAAATTGCTTAGAAGGCTGTTATGAATGAACAAAAGTGAGGGAAAAAATAGACAGCTTCAGAGCTATTGCACTTTCTTCAATAAGTCTGTTTTTCCACAGCTATAACATGTTGACTCTTTTAGTTCAAGGAAATAGTGATAGATTCCTCTGCATGAGATTCTTATTCAAAGGCAGGTGTGCCTGTGGTCTTATAGCTTAGTGGCCAAAGGATATTACTGATGAAAGATAAAATTATTTAGTAATACTCTGTAGATAAAATGAGCCTGATCTGTCTTTCTAGGCTCTTAGCTGGTCAAAAACAGTGCTGCATCATCAACTAACCTAGGGAGTAAATGTCCATCTGCTTAACTTCAAGGGTAGCCCATCTGCAAAGGGAACCTCAGCCTGTTTTTTTTGTGGTGAAGATCCCTGACTTTTTTTCTTTTCCTTTCTGCCTCCTTCCCCCTCTCCTTGCCCCTCTACCCCAGAGGAGTGACAGGAAATTTCAGTTTGCCCTTAGGGAGATCTCCCCTTAGCTGACAGACAGCAGCTACTGGTAAAATGTTCAAGACTGTAGTTGTCCCCCTCCTCCCCTTGTGTGTGTCTGTGCACAAACACATATATTATTTAAAAAACAGACACATAAGTAGTATAGATCTTTCTTAAGAGACTGATTCAGTTGATAAAGAAGCTGTAAGTCAAAAAAAAGGCTTCAGGGTCTTTTACTGGCTGGCATAATCTGCTGAAAAGATTAACTGATATCAGGGGTGTGATAGAATATTATTTGCATGTTTGCATCAAGCTGTGCTGTTAGCAATTTCTTTGCTTTTCCTGTGAAGATTGTTGATACCGAATATCATTATGCAGCAACTGAATCTTTGTTTGCAGTCTATAGATCCATAATTCCCTAAAGTACCATTCTCAGTAGGCTTGCAAGAAATTACTTTAAATCTTTTGCCAAGCTTTACATATCAATGTTTGTAATAAATTGAAATGAGACTTCTACAATGTCCTATTATGAGAGAGACAAGCAGAGATATTGACTCTTTGTAAGGCAAGTCTCGACAAACTTGATTCTTTAAGATTTGAGAGGGCCAGATACCATACACTGATGGTGGGCACAGATAGATGCAAAAGCAGCCTATGTATTTACACTTATGGACATGGCACTATTCATGCAAAGGTAGATGAGAAGGAATCCATCCTGGAAAAAGATTCTCGTTTGGAGGATGCTATGCTTCAAATAATAAGCCTGTTTCTCATCAGAGGGATTTGCTGATGTGTGTGTCTATGTGTGTGTACCTCCCAGGTCTGAAGCTTGCTAGGGGAATATCTGACCTTCAGAGCAGTCCGTCAGCGAAAGGAGAAGGGAAAAAGTATTTAGGATTTCCTTCCTGAGTTTGGTCTCTCCCTGAGATAAGTCTTTGGAAGTCTTCATGTCCAAAGCATTTGCAAAGAGCAGGCAACTGAAAAGAAGTGTAGCTGCTAGGAAATATGTTGTGTACTAATTAAGATGTGGTGGTTCCACAGTAACTTTAGCCATACCAATGGAAGGAGATGATGAAACGGATATGTCACAGCTCTGTGGTCCTAAGAGTCAGACTGAACTTCCTGAGGTGTTTGTGAGCAATTGCAGAGGTGGAATGACAGCAAAAATCTTGGACAATTACTGTAATCAGTGTTCAGGATGGAGGTAATCAGGTAACGTGTACGCGCTTGTGAAAAGTGGCATTCGATGTAGGGATTCTTTTATGATAATTTTTAGCCACATAAAAATCAACATTAACAACCTTTAAAAAGGTGTTTTTAAAAAAATGGTGCATGATATTGTTCTTCTTTCTTCATCTTTTGACAGGGATTACTTATTTCAGATACTTATTTGGACCGGCAGAAGTTGTACAGCTAAAGAAGAGCATTATGATACTGTATTTAGTAGTGCCTGAGATTTTTAAAATCAGTTGCCATGTAACAACTGAAAGATAAGTGGCTTTTTAAGACAAGATACTCAGCCAAATATTTTTACAAAGTGCACAATTAAAAATTGTCCAAGCTTCCTTTTTTCCATTCCAGGACTTAGGACTCCTTTTTTTCTTCGCAGATCATCTCTGTTAGCTTTCACATGCGTATTCACATGTGCATCTACTGCATGATTTGTCTTAATTGTAACATACAGGGGGGCAATGAGATTATATTGTAATCTGAGTGTTGTGATTGCAGAGTGTGGAATCTGAAACAGAAGCACTCAAGGCAGAATTGTTCAGGTGAATAAAGTGGATATGCATCCATCTGTTGCACCAGGGCTGTCTTATGCTTCATCCCTTGCATGAGCATTAGATCGTGCAAGAGGGGCCTTTTCTTGTCAGTGAAATTACTGTTGATTTCTTTCTGTAATTTTAAATGATGTCTGTACACAGGTAGCATTCAGAAATTAGTGTCAGAGCTGCAATTCTGCGTTGGATCAGTGGTCCATTGAGACCAGTAACTGCTCTGCTAGAGGTCTGTGTAAAGGAGAAGAGGACAGGGCAGGTGTGCTGATGCTCCCAAGCATCCTCTTCCAGGCTCCTGCAAGTATTCCAGCTTGGTGGCTTTGCACTTGCTTTGCTGTGCAGAGTTGCCATGTGGCAAGGAGTTTTCCAGATTATGGGTGTGTGAAGAAAGCTTCTTTGGAAATTTTTACTTGGTGTTTCAGTTGATTTTCATACTGGAATCAATTGTGGAAAATAGGCATTTCCTTATTCTTCTTCTCTGTGCCACTCTTGACTGTGTAGAGCTCTATCATCCATCCTGCAGTTATCCAGGTTCAGGCCTACCCATGTGCTTAGCAATATATTGCTATAGATGCTGTTTCAAAAGCTTTAGTCATCCTTGCCAGCCTTATCCTCTTTTTTTTTTCCCTCCAATTATACTTAATTATATTTGTGAAAGGCAAATTATAACTGTGCATAGTTTTCAAGATACAGATTTACCATAGATGTATGTTAACCTAATAACGTCTCCTTTGCGTCTCCTTTGTCCTATATTGCTTGCCTAATTAGTAACGTTCCCATTGCCTTTTTTCAGATTTTTTTTGAGCATTGAACCGTTATTTTCTCATGACTCTATTATAATCCAAGACCTTGCATTTTTTTTTTTTTTTTTTAATGATGTGCTTGCTGGCTCCTTCATAAGATTCCAGTGAGCCATGTGGTTGCGTATGCTCATTTATTCAGATTTTTATAATAATTTCTAAAAATCTGGTGAGGGCTTGCAGCCCTGCAGTTCCGCCCTGTCCTTTCTAAGAGCACGCTGGTTCTCATAGCTAGATTTACTTTATCCACCTTCCACTTACCTAATAAACATTTATTATTAATTGGGAGGTTGTACACTGCAGCTAGTAGTTGTTTTATCTCTTCCTTATGTTATTTCCCTCCTCTGGAGGACAGGCCGTCTTGTCCTGACAGTTTTGTTGTTCTTTATTTCATCCAGTTGTCCCAATCCCTTTTTCATGGCACTGAATGTGAGACAGTTCTCTTGATGAGTTCCCCGCAACAAAAAAAAAAAAAAAAAAAAAAAAAAAAAAAAAAAAACCACTTTCCATGTTGAACACAAATATAATAAATGTGAGATATTTTTCTGGTATTGCCCTCTGGTATTCTTTCTGAATATTTTTTGTTCGTGTATTATCTTTTGACCACGTTAGCTCTGAGGAGTGTTTTTGACTTCTGATGTGATTGCAAAAGGATTTATGATCATCTTTTAGATGATCTTTATGATACTTTATTATCCTGATTAAATCACAAAAGGGTTTTCTTTGAAGACTACTTTTTAACCTCTTAATTATGCCGTTTCTCCTGCTGTTTAGCTATGATATCTTCTTTTTAGTTTATATGCATTTGTCTCAGACTTCAGTAGCATGTTCCAAACAGTGTTAAATCTTGACAGATGGTAGAGAATCTATTAGTTGCTCTTGGCTTCTTTTTATCAAGCAGCTTCATTCTTATGTGATTGCTCTCCTTGAAATTAAACTCAACTGTAGTGATTTCTTGCGGGTTTTGCTTCTGCAAGATGTTAAATCTGTATGCATTTTGTTTTTCCAGTAGGTTGTTTCTTTGACTTGAGTGATGTTTTGGACTGGATCTTTTACACAGGGGAAGACCAAAACAAAAATTACACTCCCTACATGAGTTAGTAATTACCAGCTCTTCCAGGCACTCACATTGCCAATGTCTTAAAGCAGAGGGGAAAAAAAAAAAAACTTGCATGACTTTATTACTCTAAATTCTTCATATTAACACTGAGTGACATGAAAAGAATAAAGAATACTAAGAAATATCTTAGTATTTCTGTTGCTAAAATCTACTTGATCTTCTTTTAGGTTTTATATACACATTTTTATATACAAATAAAGTTTAGTGCACATAACTATATATACATTAACAGGATCAGAGGTTGAGAATTCCAAGCTATATCACTTTTTTTTTGGATTGTCTTGTGAGTTGTGGGGAGTATTGCATGGTTTATTACCTGTAAATAAGTAGAGGACAGACACTCTCTTTTCTTGAGTTACGTTTACTTGGCTTTTCAGTACATCTGTAAATTTTCCAGGCATCCTTTCTGTGTCTGTAGCACGCATTCTCATTTTGCCTGTCTTTAATGGGAATTCTTCTTTTCCCCGAGGGCTTTTAGAAACCTGAGAAATAAGCTCATTAGTGTCAGTGGATTAGTTTGGAGCGAGCGTTCCCCACACGGAGAACACACGCTGACATCATGATAATTTTTCAAATCGGAGTCTGTAAAATTGTCCGTGGACTAAATGAAACAGAAGAGTCAAACCTATTCCGCGCAGTTAGTGTCTCTAGTACCACTCAGAGGCACATGAAGGAGAAGGTGATGGGAAATAGTCCCCATGGATTTACCAGAAACGTTGTATCTGGGCAAGCTAGTTAACTTCTCTGATAAATTGCTAGATTTGTAGATGAGATAAAGCAATGATATCACTTTAAACGAGGATTTCAATTCTCTTTCCCATAATATCCTTGCTTCCCATTTAAGAGTTAAGAGTTAATCCAGTTAAGATTGGGATGGAGGAAGGCAGCTAGATGGGTGAGAAGCTGGCTGTATGATCGGGCTCAGAAGGTGGTGATTAAAGGAGGTAGCTGAAGGCCAGGATACAAGTGGAGTATCTCAGGACCCATCCTGTTTAATGTCTTTCTCAATGACTTGTGCATGCGACAGAACAACCGATAATCAAGTTTGCAGCTGGTGCCAAACTAGGGGGACCTGCCAGTAAACCCAAGGGCAGGGCAGAGGGCCCTGCAGAGGGTCCAGCGAGACCCAGGCAGGCGGAGGAATGGCTCAACGGGAACCTTGTGAAACCCAAGAAGGACTGATGCCCCGTCCTGCCTCTGGGAAGAATAACTGGCCCCCATGCAGTGACCCAGCCTGGTGCTTGCCTGGCTTATGGGGGGTTAGCTCCTAGGAAGGGACCTGGGGGCCTGCGCAGACCCAAGATGAGCATGAGCCAGCAACGTCACGGGAATGTGTTATACCCCAGGAAGGTTTCAGGCTCGATACAAGGTAGAACCTTCTCTGCGAGGAGACTCTAGCAGTGGAACAGGTCGCCCAGAGAGGAGTTGCTGCCTCTGTCCTTGGAGGTTTTGGCGACATGGGTAGGCGAAGCCCTGAGCAGCCTGGTCTGACCTCACAGGTCTCCCTGCTCTGGACAGGACGTTAGACCAGAGACCTCCTGAATTCACTTCCAACCTGAATTATTTCAGTGACTTCGCCTGCAGTTAGTTCAAGTCATGTTTGCCAGTTATTTGACCAGACAAGTGCATTTTAGAAAAGATTGCAAGTAGAATACTAATAATTTTACTTTTAAAAGAGCTTTTAGAGAGTCTAAGAGAAAAGCTGTTAATGATGTGAAATGTAGAGCAGGATGTGGGTATTGCAGTGCACTGTTAAAGAATAGTTAGCCATTTACCCTCCCATGCCCAAATTCTCTTCACCAGCTTTTATGCTCTAAAGATGGGGTGGATTTTGTTAGAAAGAAAAAAGAGATGGGAAGCTGTAGAGTAACACAAGAGGAAGCAGAGGGTGAATGTGACAACAGGAGAGACTGTGAATGTTGGTAACTGTCCTTATACCTGTGCCCAGTTGTTACTGGATCATTATCTGCTATTGCACTCTCTAAGGACTTCCTGTATTCCCTGTTTATGTCCATTAGTTTCTCAATAAGCTGCAATTTAAAACTGTCAACTTTGGATGACTTTGTATTCATTCCCTAGAGCCTGGTCCCAGTTCCCTCTTGCTTTACATAGGCCTTTTATATGTGGAAAGATACACAGCTTGGCATGGGAAAACAAATCCTCCCGGCAGTAGCATCAGATTTGGTACTTCCCTATATTTCACATAGGAAAAAAAGATGTTTTCTTAGTAACCAAAGCGTTGATGAGATTTGTTAACATTTACTTGCTTAATTCATATGTACCGAATTCTTAGTACAGTTCCTAAGAAAGCAGATAGGCCTAACACAAACACTACCGTCTGCAGTGAGCATTTTTTTGTTCCTCTTGCCCAAGGCTCATACAGGCTTTTAATATATCATTTTGGCTGCACTTCTTGTATTTCTGTGGCTCCCAAGTTAGCAGTGCTATATACCTCAGTACCATCTCAGTTTAAAAATATTGCCACAATGTTATCATTGAAAATGAAATTAAAGGTATTCACGCTAGTAACTTCCAGTGCAATATATTATCTTAAATTATACGGAATTATTTCAGTGTCGTGCTTGACTCATATCTGAAATGTTGTGGAGGATGGTGTGATAATAACTTGCGCTTAATGCAAACAAAGCCTTACTTTGTGAAACATTTCAGAGTGAGAAGTATGATTAAACTTGCATATACTTTCACAAAAAAATATGGAAAGAATCTTATTTAAGGACAGCATTTGAACCTAAGCTCTAAACGCTTTTCCTTTTTCTTCATATAGCTGACACTGTGCCATGGTGCCAGAGAAGGGTGTGTGCACTGATTTGTTTTGCAAACAGAAAGGCATGTGTTTCCTTTCCACATCTAAGTACAGGATTTGTGTTAACGTGCCTGTGCCTTTGGAAAAGACATTTGGAAGAAGAGAGGCAATAAAAACTCCAGTTACGGTGATACCTTATGTGATTCTTACCCACTCTGTTTTCTCAAAGATAAAAAAAAAAAAAAAAGACATCATAATTTATTAGCTTGAGCCTTTTTTTCAGCATGTTGCTCATGATCACCACCTAGAAACCTGTCTTGTAGGTAGCAAAAATGCTATTTGCTCCAGAAGACAGTAACTAGGTTTTCTGCTGTAAAGGGAAACAATGAAAATACTAAAAGCTCAAATCCTTTATCATAACTGGCCACTAGTTGTCCACTAATACGCAGTAGAGAAATGATGACCCCAGGTGAGAAGATGACAGTGCTCAGTTGATCTCCTGCCATCTTTACATGTTATGGGGGAGAGACTGGAGTCTCGGAGCCCTCCAGAGGCCCTGGATGGAGGCTATATGAGATGTTAATCATGACTTAACTAGGTAGTAGTGAGCAAGGAGGCTATGTTAAGGCAAGCTCATGGAGAAAAATTATCACTGCTGATAATGTTACTTGAGCTGTTTTTTTTTTTTGCTTTTCCTAATTCATGCAGGAATTAAGGAAACTTCCTCACACACACATGTTTTGGAAGAATAGAGGAAGAAAGAAAATACCTAATTGTGTTTTTTTTTTTTTTTTTTTAAGCTATCAGACTAGAAGCAGGGAACTTGTCTATCTTTTGACAGGGAGAAAGTTATGGAGGATAAGGAGAAGAAATTATGAAGATGTGATTAGACATCTAAAACCAAAATAATTAGGAGCAGTTTAGCTATGTGTAAAATTTGTATGCAGTTATCATTCTAACAATCTGTTCTCTTTTTTTTCATGCTGTACTGTATTCGGTTTGGGTTGCTGTTTGTTATAGGTTAAAGATTTTTGCAAGCATGGTATATGCCTTTGCATATACATTTATACAGCATATCTTGTGAGGAGGTCTAGATCCCATTGGTGCTATTTAGGGATACCACTAGAGTAGCAACTATAACATGCAGGTACAGAGCATTTCCAGTTAAAGTCTTTATGCAAATTAAAGTTGCATCTTGTCCCCATCTGGATGGTTGCATGGAGGCTGCTGCATATTGTTGCACTGATTTTTTCTTTTCTTTTTTTTTAGGCTTATCTTTAATGTTATGGGAATGGGAAGATTACTGTAATAGGGAACCATCATGTCTCTTTATCAGAATTATCTGCAGTTCATGGGTTTCTTGTGTGCCCAGCAGTGCTGTAGCTCATGGGATAACGGGTGGTTCGCAGCAGCAACATTTTCTGCTTAGTGTGGAGAGCACTATTTCAGCATTAAGCATCACAGCTGTTTTCTAGGTAGCAGAGTAGTATTAGGAGCTGTAAACAGATACTAAATTCCAGATAAGATACTGAAGTGCGCTCAGGGTACTGAGACCAAGAAAATATCTAAGGTTTAGAGTGGATCTGGATTCTGAGCAGCCCCCTCGTCCATAGACTTGATCTGTCCGGGTCATATTTGCACCATGTAGGTGACCTCTGACAGTGACCTCCCGCATGTTGGACCTGCAGGCCTGACCCCTCTGCTGATGATCACGGTGACCAAAAGGGGTGAAGCATCAGCTCTCATCTCTGAGAATGACAGGTAAATTACAGGCATGAACATCAGCTGAAAAAAAAGCCAAGGATTCTCTGAGGCCCACAAATAAAAGATATCTTTTCATATTCCATATGCATTGCAAAGGAATTTACTTCCCAGCAGAACTTAGCAGTATTTGTCAGTCTTTGGGACCAAATAGGAGTCTGAGTGTAATCCTAATAATTGGTGATGGTTTATATGCAACATTGGATTCACTTAAGAGTAATCACCTCTACCTGCAGCTACTTGTGTTTTTAAGAAATACCGGGAGTTTAAATTAACATCTTTAAAAACATGCGTTCTGTCTGGATACATAGCTAAGGGACTTAGCTATGGAACAAATAATGTTTAACCTGAGATTACATGGTCCCCTCTGGAAAAAAGCAACAAGCAAAACAGTTGTAGATTGCATGTTGTTGTCTGCAAAGAGCTCTTGATGTTTTCATCCTTTCTTGGATGCTCTGCTTCACCGTGTCTAGTTCATGCTTCTGAAGCACTAAGAGTGTAAAGAGATTAAAGAACAAAGCATAATTTTCTCAAAAATAAACTTTAGCAAGTAAATGTACAGGACAAGAGTTTTGCAATTCAGCTTTTCCATTGGGCAAGTCACCTTAGTGCTGTGAGCAGATACAGTTACACAGAGGTTTGAGTAGTTTTAGTGGTTTAAGTTTTATAATGTAATAGGGTTAGCAGCGTATTTCAGGAGGAAGAAATAAAGATCCCAGTTGTTGTTCTATGTTGTCATTTGTTTTATTATAACACTGATTGAAAGTTGACTGAAATCTTTGCCAATTCAATCAGCATTAGATGACCTACTAAAAATGCTTGTGAGAGATTTTAGGTGGTCCCATCTTGTGTGAATAGTCCCTTCCTATGCAAGTAGTCATTTTCCATCCAGGAAATTTGCTCCTCAAGGACTCATTAATTTTAATGAGGATTTTGGAACTGCCCACATGTTTATTTACCTTTAATTTCTGATAAAGCTATTTGATGAGTTCTGTTTCTGCAGCAGTGCTACCCAAACAAACCAGAAGTATCATGATACGGTGAGAGTGGAGGAGTATGAGAAAGGACATGTTTTCTGAGGAGCTTGAACAAGGTGACTGAATCTCATCCACGTTTTGTTTCTTTGTGAGATTCATTCTCCTGCACTGAAAAATTGAAGACTATTTCAGTAATACTCTTCAACGCTGAGAAAAATGAGAGAAATATGGCTTATCTGGAAGAAAGCAGATAGAGGCAGTGTAGTCCTGTAACATTTGATGCTGCCTGTCGTGAATTCACAGCAGTGAAATAAAAACTCATAGAGGGCAGAAAATACTTAAATAGTTTTTAAAGAATAAAATTTCATAAATAGCAATGCGGGATAGACAGCAAAGCATATGGTGTCTGGAGCTCGACGCTGGGAACAGTCCCACTCGCGTCTTTATTATTAATCTGGAAAGAGCACAGCCATATGCTAACGTCCTTTCTGCTTTGTGGTCTATAGATGGAATCCTTATAAACTGAAGGGTGTTGTGGTTACCAGTTAGGACAGAGGACAAAGTGATATGACACAATTACTAAAAACATGTGTATATATCTATATATGTGTATATATATATATATATATGCAAAAGAGTATTTCACTAGGAAATTACAAGCCAATATAATTAAGAGAAAATGAGCCCAATATATTTATCAAGAGAGAGATTCATTTGGGAAATAATGGTGCTGAGGTGAAAGAGACCTTCTGGATTCTTTTTAGCAGGCTTCAAGATGGCTTGGGAATGTCGCACTTGGCACTCCTTCCTTTCAGTCCTTCCCTACAAAGTTATGTTGCTGTTTTCACAAAAGAGGGGGAAAGAAGTCAACTTAGGATTCAAGGAAGACTACCAGACTTTGTTAAGGTTTTGAGGGAACATAGTTTGTAGGGAGATTCTAGAAGTGAAATAATACTGAGCAAGGCAAGATGGTCAAAAAAGCAAAATCAGCATTTATAATAAGGAAGAGATTGCATAGTATGAGTCAGGAAATAAATTAATGTTTAAAAGGTTACAGTATAGAAATTCAGTGTTCATTATGGGTCAGAAAAAGCCTTCCTGACTCTGCTGTTTCGCAACATGGGAAGAGGCCAGATCCCCTGTTTCTCTATGCTGCAAAATGCTAGAAATCATGTTATGCAAAAACAGTTCCTGCATCACTTGGAGCACAGGCTGAAAAAAGGATCCTGGTCTTTTCAATCTCAAATATCTGTGATTTACTTCGTCAACTAGTTTTAGCTGAATGAGTCATGGTCAATGCATTAGTGTATGTAGCAAATGATAGTGATGTCCTGATGAAGCAACATTCATTACACTTCATTACTGTTGAGTTAGAACAGGATTCTTTAAATAAAAAGAAGGAAATAGATAACGGCAGGTCTGTCATGGCAAAACACTGAGCAAAATGTTTTTAAAATTTACTCTAAAACTTTCTCTGTTGTCACCTGGAGAAGCATTAATAGGAAGCTTTTAGTTTTGCTTCCTGTGCATTGTAGCAGTCCAACGGTGTAAGGTCTTAGCTGGAACTTTTTGGGGGAAAAGAGCAAATGGCAGAGAGTGTTTCTGCCATGTGGGCGTTCTGGAGAGCTGTGAGCGTGCATAGAAATGTGCTCTGGAGTCCTGACTGGGCAGGCACTGCAGGCTGCCCTTCAATCCGGTCATTTTGCCCTGTGAAAATGGCATTTGAGGGCATTTCTGGAGGTGAGCAGCAGTTGAGAGCAGAACAAACAGGTAGGGCCTGCAGTAGTGTCAGCACCGTGCTAGCTGGCAAGGTTAGTGCAGCAGTTTTACAGTGGCCTCAGAAGACAAGTGTATTTCTCACTGTGATAATCTTTTGGGCAAAGAATACCTACCTGCCAGCCCGGTGGTGAACGAATCCAGGGAATAGGCAGAGATGAGAATTTCCCTCGTGTCTTCAGCCTGGGAAGGGCTGCGTCTCTGTGACAGGTATCTTGGTGTCTAACCTCTTTCTTCATTATTGCTTCTCTACTGCATGGAATAATGGTTTGGGTTTTATTTTTCCAAAAAAGAAAAAATAGAAATTTGAGCAGCAACCAAACAATAAGAAAAAATAGAAATTCGAGCAGCAATCAAACAATAATTTCACAGATGAAACTGTGCAATGTATGATGTTCACATTGTTTTATCTTTGTCTTTTTAAACTTTTTAAACTTTTGTCCAAACAATCACCCGATATCAGAAAGAGTTAATAAAAAACTAAAGACGTATCTTCTGCATTTGAAGTTATGCTTTACGTTTGCCTGATACTTGTTAATATAATCTGCTATCTTTATTCCCTATAGTACTTTAAAACTTTTGTAGTCTAGGCATTGAGCAAGTGCTTGTTAGAATTTGGCAAGTACAATTAACTTGATACTTAATGTCAGGAAATGCTGTTACCTTAATAAATAGAAAACAAAGGCATGAGATTATTGATTTTGAATTGTTTTGCTGTTTTAAATGATTCCTACAGGGAAGTTGAGCAGCCCCTGTGTGCTGATTTTCTGTTAACCTTTTTCTGAAGATTTTTTTTAAGAAACAGTAATTAGGCAGTAGGCTGAAGAGCTGTTTACATTACACGTAGCTTAATTTCCTTTTGCCATGAAAAATCATGGGCAGACCAAAAATATCGAGAACATAGTGTTCACTCTGGTATTTATCTGAGTGAATTTTGTATTTATCAGTATTTTCAAGTATTTCCTCAGTATTTTCTCAGTATATTCCCTGAAGTGATTGAGGGTCTTCTACCCAGTTTTGCTCTGGTTTCACATTAGATCATACCAGCCTGATCCATTAGAAAAGGAGAAAAATAATAATAATTATAATGGGAGTTCATCAAATGATCATCCAAATTAGAATTATTTCTCAGATTCCTGTATGTTGTGATTTACTCAGGTTAAAATTAAAATATATTACCATGCAATATATAAGAGATCTTGAAAATAGTGAAGGGTGGATTTGGTTGATTACGTTCATGTAAGTTCTGTGTACCTTATTAAGGTAGGCAAGATACACAAGGTCAAGTGTGGTCCAGTCAAAATGGTCTCTCTATAATTCAGAAGAGAGAAGCAGCTGATTAATGAGGCCTCCAAATATTGTTCATGGTCAACTCCTCTGCAGTACATGAGACTTCATGTAGCTGGTACTTGGTAGTCTGCAGGGGGCTGAAGCTGCTGAGCATCAAATTGAAATGAGTTGGGTCCGTGCTAGAAATCCACAAAAATTGGTTTGGAGACTTGTCTGGCATTTCAACTGGTTGCCCAATTGCACTCATAAAAGTTTAATGAGCTGTTCAGTAATCAAGAAGATTTTTTTGCCTTTTTTGAATTCAAGCTGTGGAAAGGGCACTCAGCCAGGTTTAATGCATCATCTGGAAATTTGCATTTGAGCTTTATAAAATATGTGGGTATGATTCCAATGAAGAGTGATCATAAAAGGCTTGAAAAGTAGCTAAAATACTGTGTTTTTTAGTAGGAATATAATGGTCACTGGACACTCATTTCAGCCTGCCTTTTTCTAAATGATGTTATTTGATTAATGTATGTGAAGGATCTGTTTTCATATTTGATCTAATGCAGTATTGAGTTAAAATAAGCCTGATGATTTTTTTTAAGGAATGTTTGAAGCTCAAATTTTTAAGCATCAGAGCTGGAAATCACTTTTGGCCATAAAACTGTTAAATAGGAACAAGAGACATTTTGACTATTGGACTGTCTAGGAATTGTACAAATCATATAAATCTCTAAAGGCAGAGCTCCAAGAGGTCTTTATTTGGGGTGAATGTGCAGTTTTGGCTGTTCTTAGACATGGTCAGTCTCGGGGGTTACTGTTTTTTGCTGTGTTAGTGTATTAACTTGCCCCAAAGTCTGGCTTTGGATCCTGCTGCACTCTTACAGCCTCACTTTCCCTGATGTTGCAGTAGATCCTGGTGCTCTCTTTCGGGGCTTGTGAGGTTGCATTAGGTAACTGCTGAGCTCCAACCTGATGTGACTTAATTCCTAAAACATACCGTTTTAGCCATCTCAGTAAGTGGATGGTTAGAAAATGTTTTCAGCTTTAGGAGTGAAATGAGGCATGCACAAAGATTCCCAGAGTTCTCCCTTCATAGGGTTTTATTGATCTTGCGTTGTAAAATAATTTAACTACTACCTTTGTAGCATGCCATCATTCCCAGCTCTGAGAGAAGGCCTTTCTCACTACCGAGTGGTGGTGTGATAGAATGCAGTCAGTGCTCTCCCTTCCCTTTTTATTATGCCACGCTTGGGGCAGGTTTTATAATTTTATCTGCCTTCAGGTATAGACTCTATCATCTTAGTATTCCTGTGTTGAGCTAATCATCCAAACCCACTCCTCAGTTCTTCAATAGGTGATCTGCACTGCCATGGTGCTTATGTGACACTTGAACTTTTCTGTCTGTTTACAGCTCTGGAAGGCCTAACTGGTCTCCAGTTTCTTTTGCAAGGTCCTAGACTTTGCCTCTGAGCCCTTTTTTGTGTCTTTTCCCTGCGTTGCTGCTGCCTACGACACAAGTGCTCACTTCTGCCTCCTGAGTCAGAGCCTTTGTCTGCTTCGTGTCACCCTTACAGATGGCCTTGTAAGCTACTTGCCTGCCTCCTGCTTCCTAGGTGCAGTCCCACTTTTGAAACCCACCCCTTCTCTCCATCTCGGATCCCCAGTTCCAGCACTGGGGCCAGCTTTGGGCAGAAGGACGCTATTCATTATTGCAGTCATTTCCCCGCCACTGGCTTCATGCCCTCCAGCTCCATCATCTTGAGGATGTTATTTTAGGACTCGGTCTTTTTATGTAACACTCCTGAAAGTCTCCTCTACCAATCGTACCATGCTCCTCTTCAGAGACTGAATTTCCCTGTCTGGAGATGAGACTGCTGAGCAGCATCTCTGACAGTGCCACCTCGGGCTCTGTTTCCTTCAGCTCAGCCACCATAGGAGGCAGGGACTCCCCAAGATGTTGTCTGCACCAGAAGTGCATCTGGTTTGCTCTCCCAGGGAGAAAGATACTTGTGCCTTTGGTGTCTGACAGTCACTTTCTTGCTAAAGCTTTGCCTTTATTTTTGCCCTCTAAATGGGGAGCAATGGTTCTTTTAAGTTAGTTTTTTATATCCAGGTGAAACAGCTGACTGGTTAATGTCCAGATGTTGCCACATTTCCCCCTGGATCCAAACATCCATTTATCTTCTCAGCTCGTGCCATGCTAGGATTCTCCTTGCTCCAGCAAATGTTCTTGCCCTTTTTCCCCATTTTTGTGTCTTTGGCTGCGTCCTCCATCCTTCCCTTCCCTCCCTGCTTTTTCATGCCATTCCCAGTCCTTTCCTGAGTGCATTTCTGTCCTTGATCTTCCAACATTCGGAGATGAGACTAAATTCTTGTTGATGCAAGAGAGACAAAAGAAAAACATGTAAATATTTCATGTTGCACAGCATAAAATATTCACTTAATGTATTTTAAATTACCGTGGTTTAAATTTCCATGGTTCCATGTTTGAAGAACAGTAAGAGCATTAAACAATATTTCATGGATGAGACAGAATTTATGACAGTTTCAATTTCAGTTTAAACAGGCAGTTTATTGGGGGAATTTTATTAGGGACTTTTCTTTAATCATCAACTCTGCAGTCCACCAAATACATTAAAAAAAAAAAAAAAAAACAGCTCTCAACTCTGATGTGAGGAGGTCGTGCCCACAAGAGGTGTATCCTCCAAAGAGGAGGCAGTCCCACAGAAGGAAAGTCAAGTCGCAGCCTGAGGATGTCTCGCCATCCTTGTTGTCAATACACGTTGGTCCAGAATCTCCCAGTCTCGGAGGGCATCCTTGGGCGAGTCCACCTTCTTTCAGGTCTCTCTGAGCTTGGTCATCAGGTGTCTCCTGGAATTTCCCCTCAATTCTGCGTGGAGGAATCTCAGATCTGTTGTCACCAAGTGCACTATGTTGTGGACTGGACCACATTAGTCTGTTTTTGCTTGACTTGTGTGTGCATAGTTTCTTCGCATCAGAAAGCACAAAACTCCCCCATTAATTAAAGGAAGGGCACTGTGTTAATTCCATAATTGTCTTGAACACCTCAAATTGTGACTAGTTGTTGCCTCCCTTCAGCTGTTGCACAGAAACGATCCTGGCTTTTCAGCCATGCATCCCGCGTTCCTCTCTTGTCACTAGGTAATTGCTTTCTTTTGCTCAGAATATATGACCTGCGTATTCAAAGATATTTTGTGTCAGAATGAGTTTTGTGTAAGGAAGAACATGTACCAACAGAACACTGAATGATTCAGCAGCATGCCAGCGGGACAGAATTTGCCATATAGATGTAATAAATGAGAAGAAATTTTCTGGTGGACAAGACTTAAAACACTGATTCGTTTACTTATCCACATTTTACCTTGCTCTATTTATTCATTCATAGCCTGGGGAGAGGAGAGGAGAGGAGAGGAGAGGAGAGGAGA